>QANZ01004372.1:40601-86841 GCA_003254925.1 Chamaecrista fasciculata
AGAATATTTATCCCAACAACGCCGCTTGTCGTCGTCGCTAATCTCTTCGTCTCTGCTTCTTTCAGGTTTTGCTTCCTTCTTTTAAAATTTTCTTGAATTCGTCTGCATTTTGTGATGTTCATCTTTCTTCGCACATCCTAACTGCAATCTCATATATAGTTATAAATAAAATTAACTTAATGGTTGTATCATCTTGTGATTGGAATGAAGACATTGACATCTTGCTGCCCGTTTCCACAAATCTCTTTTATTAAGTACTGTAATTGAAGTAATCACATATCGGCAGATGAATTTTGCTGAAGTGATCTATTTCATCGGTGATGATTGTGAATACGGTCAGCCCTACTTTGAGTCATTTTTTGTTTTGTTGGAACTTAAAGGTTACTAAAGATTGAGACGATGTAACTTTTCCTTATGGGTGCCAAATGTTATGACTTGAGTTTTAGAGCAATTAAAGAGAAAGACGCAATGATTTTCCAAGGGGTTTGAGTTGCCCAAGTGGCTATGTTGTCAATTTTGTCCTTTTTTAGTCCTTTTCAACTACAGATATTTGTTGTAGAAATAGAAAGATCACAAGGGCAATTTCAGAAAACAAATTTGTAAACAACTTGCTCTTTTAAAGTAGAAAAGATTATGAATTATGAATTATGAATGCTTATACCCATTTTGTTCAATAGCAATAATAGATGAACTGTTTGATAAAATATTTTCCTTCGTTGGGCTTGTCTGAGTTTTGATTCTTTTGACCCACACTGAAACCTCACTAAACTTGAGTATGTCCATCATCTTTATGCCAGAATGTTTTAATGGGGTTATGTGGCTCTTTTGTTGAGAATATGATGGTTCTAATTTCTTAAATTCTCTGCAGGCTTTGTAGTTCTGAAGAAAGCTGTTGTGATCAATTATACACATAATGAGTGAGTTTCTGTATGATGATATTTTCAAGATTGAGGATTTAGATCCAGATGGCAAAAAGTATGATAAGGGTATGCTTCTTGGACCCCAGCTACTCAGTTCTGTTCAGTTTTAGTGCTCACCTTTTTTTGTTCCCTATTCACAATGTGTTCAAACTTCAAAGGCACTCAAATTGAGTGCTTTGAATTTGAACCTTGTGAATTAAAGATCGTGTTGAAATTAATTCCAGCTTTTGTGGGTTTATGTAATTGATGATTGTCACTTTCTCTTAATAATCAGTGCAGTGTTGTCTGAATAAGGTGAGAAGAAAATCAAGAGTCATTTTTGCTCACAACATCAATGAATAAATTAATGAAATTGGACACCAAAAGATTATGATGAACACTGAAGATATAGTAAATTGCTATGTTATTATTTACTCATTAAAGTATGCATGCTTCTGTTCGCTAGAGAGCTCGATGACTCAATTGAGTAAATGCATAGCATTAACCTGTTGTACGCTTTGCAACATCGGATATATTGTGGCCTCATATCCCGCTGTATTTATTTCTGTGTGCTTTTTTCTTTACTGTCCTGCTAATAGCTCAAGTCATAAACTGTTTCGTGGTTATTTTCTTGTAGTGTCCCGGGTTGTGGCAAAAAGTGAGAAGCGTGACATGAACATGCTTCTAGATGTAAATACAGAGATTTATCCTTTGAATAAAAATGAAAGATTCTTGATGGTTCTGTCTCCCTCACTAGTTTTGAATACTAAGGTAAGCTTAGTTCTCTACCTATTTATGATTCCCTTCTTTGCTGCGGTTTTAGATAATACAAACATAATTCTTTTCTTGTTTACTTTATAAGTTGTATATCCTCTTATTAAGTTTGACTCATTTGCGAACTTCTTGCTGATTGATTTACTGGACTGTGTGGATCCGTGTTGTAAACACTTGAACCATATCACAGCAATGATGTTATACAGTTCCCTAGGATCAGCCTGGAAAAAATTTTACATAGTTGTACTTGTCCGTTGTTTAATATAGTTATTGCTGATCTTGTTGATTTTCTAATTATTAGGGGAATGGTAGTGGTTTTCACACATGATACTAAGCACTGCTTACTGCTTCCTTAACACTACCTCTAAAAACAAAAATTTCCTATGTTGTTCCCAAGAGTTATGTGCATTGACAAGATTATATTACTATGTAATGCCTGGGGCATCTTTTTGTTTTAGGCCTCTTACAACCAAGATATTTGTTAATGAGGATGACTTTTATTTGTCTGAAAATTTTGACTAAATTTCTTTCCACCGAATCTATTTTCTTCCAGGATGGCTCGGTATCCATTCAAGACAAGTTTGAATACATTATGCATGGAAGGGTGTATAAGATTACAAACGAAGGAGGTTCAAAAGATGGGCCCGAAGTGTACGTAAATATTTCAATGTTAATGTTTTTAACTGTTGTTTGATCAGAAATTTTGCAATTATGCTTCTCTATTGCTTGTTTCACAGCGCTAGAGGTGATACTTTTCTTTGTTAAATTGTATCATTTCCTTGAGCTATAATTGGCCTGCAAGAAATCTTTTGAGTTTCTGTAACAAAATCTTGGTCACTCTAATTAAGTCCCGAACCGGATTAGGTGGTTCCTGCTAGTAGGGTCCAAATTGTTAGATTGATACAATATCTGATTAATACCTGTAATTACTCTAGGATTAACATTAGGGATTGTGATTAGTAATTAGCTATAATATCTCCTGTAATTACTCATTTATGTTTTCTTTCCTAGAGTAGATTCATTACTCACTTGTATATATACCTTCACTTACATGAGATCAATAACACATTATTTCCAGACAATATTTGTCACAAATATCAATGGTGCAAAAAAAAAATTCAGTTTCTGTAACAATCATTTCATTGTGAATAAAACCTGAACCAGATTAGATGGTCTTTGATAAATGATAATAGGGCTGGATACCGGTGATACAAACAAAAAAAAGAAAAGAAAATTCTATCGAGTTTCTGTAACAAGTTCTGTTCCCATGGTCAAGTCGGCATCAATGGGGGTTCCCTTGTTCTTCTCTTATTTATTTGTTAATTCTCAAGTTTCCATTCAGCAAAGCATGAAATCGATAGAACTCATTTTTAATTACAAACTCTGTTGTGTTTCTATCTTACTCCAGGGAGGTATATGCTTCATTTGGTGGGCTACAGATGATGCTGAGGGGGCATACTTCCCACTGTGTCAAGTTTTTAGTAGACCAGAGCTTGTTTTTACTAATAAGGAAGGTTGAAACTTGAAACTAGAATTTTCTGAAGTTGCTGGAGGGCTGAAAGATGAATCTGCCATGGGTTTGTTAGACTGTTGTTTACTTCTAAAACTTTGAATTGGTGCAGAAATTCAGTGTGTACTGTGTAATTTATTTTGGATATCTTGCTGAAATGAAATATGGTTATCTTGGTTTTGGTATGAATGAATGGACTTAGCTTATGTACATCAAAAATTTGCTATCTCAGATGTAAGAGTTTAAAAACTAAACCCATGATTGGATTTCATGGACTTTGTGTTTATCAGGGAATTTGAGCTTCATCTTTTGCCAAAATAGGTTGCAAGAAACCAGAATCTATTCTCCTTGGACGATGAAAGCCGTAACCAATAGACTGTTATACAGTTAATGGTTTTGCACTTTGCTTTGTCAGGAAAAAGTAATATTAAAATGAAGCAGTAACCACATGAATGTGACTTAGTATTTTTTAATAGTTTTAGAAAGCATTTGTCCTATTTAATATTTTGAAACCTAACTTAACTATAACCATAAGATTATTACAAGGAAACCATTGGTGGGCAACTTCATATTCTTTCTACTCTAGATTAAAATCCTAGCTAACAGAATAATTGGCTAACTTGTTCCCAAAAAAAAAAAAAGAATAATTGGCTAACTTATTAGTTAGTTACTGCTATATATTCGTTTTAGTCAACAGAATAAATATTTTATTTTCAGGAGATCAAGTGATCAACTTGAAACGAGATGAATATTTTTTAGATTAAATTAATAATAGTAGTAATATTACTATTATTATTATTGTTACTACTTTTTTTTCAAAGGCAGATAAGCTGGACTAGGAATGAGATAGCCCAAGAAAAATTAAGCAAGCCCATAACACTTGTGTGAATATGGAGAAAAGAAGAAGAAGAACCATTTTGACACAAATCTAGGGTTTTGGATTCTAATAAAAATTTGGAAGCAAATTTGGTCCCATATTTTTTATTGAGTTCTCAATTTGGTTCTGTATCTTTTTTTGTTGCACTTTTGGTTTCATATCTTTGCAAAAAGTCTCAATTTGGTCCTATATCTTTTGGTTAAGTTGTAAGGAAAGGATAAAACTTATATCAAGTTCCCTACATCCTTGCTATCAAGTTCCACCAATCACAAGTCTTGATTACATTCTCTCTCTTCAATGATTGGTCATGCAAAAAGTAATGTTTAATATTCTCTCTCTATCATGATTGGTCATATATAAACTTTTTGCCACGTGTCAAATGTTGATTGGAGAACTTGATAGCAAGGATGTAGGGAACTTGATATAAGTCTTGCCCGTAAAGAAATGAGACCACTTATACACCTGACCAAAAATATAGGACTAATTATGCAATTGACCCAAATATATGAGACCAAATCTGTAATTAAAAAAAGATATGAGACCAAATTGAGAACTGACCTAAAGATATGAGACCAAAAGTGCAATAAAAAATTATATGAGACCAAATTGAAAACTGAACAAAAAATATTGGATCAAATTTGCACTTTGACCTAAAAATTTCAATAAACGGAGAAAGAGGTAAGCCGAGGATTTTAGGTTTGGTATTGAACTTTTGATAGCTACCGTCATTTCTTAAACCCTAAACCCTAAATCCACTGTGTGGTGGTGTTGTTGACCCTGAGAAAGAGATGGATCATATAGCAGCAGCCGAAGAGCAAATTGCTCAACAGAGATTGCAACAAAAACTCAATGAAGTGAATGTAGCTGCTCAGACTCATCTCGCTCCTATCCAAGACCATGTCAATTTTACCCTTCAGGTTCTTCCTTCTCCTTTTGTTTAATACTCGTCTACTTTTGGATTTTAATGAAAATTTTCAATTTTTGTTTTATATCATTAGTTGAAGCTATATTCCTTTCTTTGCTGTCTGTTGGTATAGAAGATTTTGATATTTTGTAACTGAACTGAAATGGGAAAATCTCGGTGACGGTGACCTTATTGTTTATTTAAGAAGCATGATCTCAGTTTTTGTAGTTGATTGATTGTTTGGATGATGATTTGCAGAAAGCTTATTTCAAATGTGCTTATGAGTGCTTTGATAGAAGCAGAAAGCAGGAAGAAATAACTAGTTGTGTTGAGAGATGTAGTATTCCTCTCTCGAATGCTCAACAAAAGTTCGACAATGAGATGGCAAAGTTTCAAGTGAGCTCCTCCTCAAAAATCTGCGACTCTATTTTTTCTACTTTTTAATTTCCTTATCATCAATTATTACTCCTATGCGGTTCTGCTATATAAACTTTTCTTGAAAAGAGTGAGTTGATGAATTCATTGTAGGGTGTATATATTTATTCTTTTGAAGAAAATGTGATGTTTCTGAATTACAGTGTTTATGGATGAAAGAAGACATCACAAAACTATTTGAAATATCAATGGGTTTGGTGTAGCGGGAGAGGCTAGTCTCACAACCAGTCTCACAACCTGGTGGATCCGTGTTCGGATCTCGTTGAACTGTGTCCATATTTAGTGTACAATAGTATCTTGAATTCTGTGGGAAAAGAAAACTATTTGAAATAGAGGAAAGAATTAACACTTGTACATAGGAAGGACCAGAATATCTTTCTTAATGGAAAGCACGAAAAAGGAGTAAAGTCCCAATGCATATTTGCCAGGGAGATTTCCAAATACCCCACAACCTTTGATCTTAGTCTCACTTTGATTTGTTGATGCCCTATTCTTTTTCATTTACTCTAATTCTCTGGCAGTCTGGCTAGTTAGGGTTGTTAATAATGTCAGTTTGTTCTACTTGTAATATATGTGATGCTCATTTGCCATTTCATTTGCTCTATTATTGCACTATGTCCCTAGTACTAGAACCTGCTATAAACAACTTTACTTGCTGGAAATAGTTTGTTGAATTGTGATAATTGTCTTAGTCTTTTCTCTTTGGTCTCACAATGGTGCTTAAACTGAGTGCAGGAGAAGTTGAATAGATCTCTAATGGTCTGTCAAGATAAGTATGAGTCAGCTAAGCTCCAGAAGAAAAGTGGGGCTATGAATGATTTGGTTTCTTGTGCTGATGAGTCAATCCAGGATAGCATTAAGATGCTTTCTCTTACTGCTGAGAGGTTAAAAGCTTCTTTTGCAATCAGAGACACTGGTGCATAGCTGATTTTTGTCCTTTCCAATGAATGAATTGAAGATTGCAAGACACAATGATGCTCTTCCTGGCGATTCTTTTTGGTTAAATTGAGAGAAAATAATATTTCATATAGGTAGAATGGGGGCACATATTTAATTCGTCAATGACTTTAGACACTTGTATAAGAGATGAAGAGTGGCTATTCAAATTCAATGTGTATGACTTCAAAGTTCAATTTTTCTTCATCTTATTTCAAGCTTTCCCAAAATTTGTTGTAGATCTGGTGTACAAGTAATGTCTGTTTAGACCAACCCAACATGCATACAAGTAATGTCTGTTTAGACCAACCCAACATGGCATACAAGTAATGTCTGTTTTACTATTGATCATGGAGTGTGGGCTAACACTGGTTTGGGATCAATGATAAAAAGTTTTCCGAGTAAAATATTGGTTCAGTGATTTTGTTATCCTAAAATTGTGTGCAATGACTTTATATTCAAGTTAATACTACTATATTAGAGGCCAAAAAAAAAACGTTAAGAGATAAAAGGAGGATAAAGGAAGAGGTGAGTTTGTAAAGGAGAGTTAAAGGATTTGGTTTATAAAGGACTTTTTTAGTAAAAGGTTAGAGAAAATGAGAGATAAATGAGGAATTATAATGTGAAATTATTTTAAAGGGTATGTAATTATTGTGGTGGGTTGAAATAATTGTATTGGTATTTTAAAGTTGTATGGGTAAAAATGGTAAAGATAAAGGAGCATAAAGGAGTGTTATTTTGGTGTTTGTTTTGACTTAGTAAAGTTGTATTCTAAAAGATTGTCTCAAAATTTATGTTAAAGGAGAAATTATAAAAGAAGATTATGGTAGCTATATAAAAGGAGATTGAAGGTGTGAGTGAGGGACCAAAATATAATTTTCGTGTACTGAATTGTAAATTTTTTGGGACTAAATTATATATTTTATCTGTTTACTTTTCTTTTAATTTTTTTTTAAAATTTTTGTACTACAAAAAATATTACCTATATATATACGAGAGGAGGGACCAAAAGGTATATTTTTTAGGGTATGAATTATGTATTTTTCTGAATTTTTTTCTTCAGTAGTTACAGTACTAAAAGTATTACCCATATATATACTGGATGAGAGACCAATATGTATATTTTTTTATATAAATTATACATTTTTTCTCAATAGTGTACAGTACAAAAAATATTATCTATAAATGACAAAAAAAAAATATTATCCATAAGTATACGGGAAGAGTTACCAAACTGTAAAGTTTTGAGATTCGAGAATTA
Organism: Chamaecrista fasciculata; assembly: GCA_003254925.1. NCBI lineage: Eukaryota > Viridiplantae > Streptophyta > Magnoliopsida > Fabales > Fabaceae > Chamaecrista > Chamaecrista fasciculata. The sequence continues at coordinate 48,198 of QANZ01004372.1, forward strand.
TAAATTTTTTCCTATTTTGGATTTTGTTTTTTTTTTCACCACAAAAAATATTATTGATATATATTTTAGAGTATGGACCAAGCTGTAATTAAGGAATAATTATATATTTTTTTTCCTCATTACTGTTTTTTAAATATGCTTATAAATTTTTACACCACTAGAAATATTACCCATATATATTGCACGATAATGTATATATTTGCAAAATGCCCCCAAGATTCGAACTCATGTCTTATTCATTTTTTCGTTGCTCAAACACCACTAAGCCACACGATAAAGCTTGTTATGTTCAACAGAAAATAGAGCCATTATCCACACTTCGCAATTGGTACATTTCCAACCATAAATTCACACCATTTTATGGGGTATGAATTATGTATTTTTCTGAATTTTGTTCTTCAGTTGTTGCACTACCGAAAATATTACCACATATATATGGGATGAGGGACCAACATATATATCTTTTTTTATGAATATTATACTTTTTCTCATTACTATTTTTGAATTTTGTTTTCAATATTGTTATTACAAAAAATATCATCCATACATATACTGAAAGAGTGATCAAACTGTAAAGTTTTGAGTATTGCTAATTATATATTTTTTCCTATTTTGAATTTTGTTTTTATATTTTTTCACTACAAAAATATTACTCATATATCTATTAAAGGAGGAATCAAACTGTAAATTTTTTGAGAATGAATTATATATTTTGTCCCATTACTGTCTTTAAATTTTAATACTACAAAAACTATTACTCATATATACTAGAGGAGAGACCAAAATATATAATTTTGGGGTATGAATTTTGTTCTTAACTTGTTACACTATAAAAAAAATATTACCCATATATATATATTAGAGGAGAGACCAACATGTATAATTTTTCTCATTATTAGTTTTGAATTTTGCTTTGAATATTGTATACTACAAAAAATATTATTCATACATATTGGTGTAAGGACCAAACTATAAATTTTTAAGAATTGAATTATATATATTTTTTTTTCTATTTTGATTTTGTTTTTATATTTTTATACTACAAAAAATATTACTTATATATATATATATTGGAGGGTATAGTTTTGCTCAAAATCATGAATCCAAGGCAATACCAAACTCCCAAATAACCCCTAATTACACCATTTGCTTTCATCTCTCTATACCAAACTCCCAAAATGACTACAGTCTACAGCTATACTAAAACTAACAATAATTTATACAGGTTTTGAAGAGTTGAGTCCAACCCATCCTTCAAGTTCAATGCCTTATCTTCTAATTGGTGCTCTTACTATCCACTGCTTCCTTCAGTTTCCTCCCTAATGCAAATGCTATAGGAGGAGGAACAGCATTGCCAATCTGCCTGTGCTTGTGTTGGATATTCCCAGAAAATTTGTAGCTATCTGGGAAACCCTGCATTTATGAATGTAATGAATGTTAGCTTGAAGGCTATACCAAATCAAATGATGTTTTTTTTTTTTTTTTCTATTTCTGAAGTAAAACTACAGCCATTTAAATTTCCCAGCAAATTTAGGAATGTAATATACTCAGTGGAACCTAAAAAGTAAATTTTACTTTCTTGGCAGGTCTGGATGGAGGATAATATAAAAGGAAGTAGGGGAATGGTTCAATTAAAGCTTTTTTTTTTCGTTCCTGGTCTATAGGGCATGTCTCAACTAATCTGAACATAATCTATGTTGCGCACTTAGCTATAGTAGGAGAGTCTTTTAACGGAAGAAGTTGCATTAACAAAGTCTTGAACTGGAGACCTTATTTAAGCAATATCAGGCAATTTACAACTCGGACCAAACCCACATTGGTTAATTTAAAGCATTTCTCAGTTTGAATTATGAAGAGATGGGTTATAAAAGACTTCAACTAACCTTTTACAATCCTCCTTTTACTTTTATGTTATCCTAGTTTGAAGGATTATGGAAGAAGTTTCCTCAAACATGGAGTTATTGTCCTTTCCCAACCCCCAAACACACTGCTCTTAGATACAAGGCACTTGAGCAGATAATACTGCTTATAACCAACTTATCAACCAAGTAATACCATGATTACCATCAGAACACTATGCTTCTACTTGCCCTTTTCAACCAAACATTTACTAACAAGAATCTCGTTTCACTACTGTTCTTCCTCAGTCAAAATAAAAAAGAGATTCTCTTTAGTATTCTTTAGCACCACTTGATTATGCTAAAAGCCTATGAAAACTACCCAAAATAAGTGTAATAGTGGACCACACCACTTGAAACAGTCACCATGGTGAGTTCTCTACTTTTCTTGGCTTCTTACAAGGTCAATATTAATACATTATATGATACTGCCACTGCAGTGTTAAAAATTAATATTTTCCAAAATGCCCGGCATCAATTACAAATCTAACTAGAGTTGATAAACTTACTTGAGATCGAGCACACTCACGAACAGTAAGGATTCTGTCTTGGTCTGGATGGAAACACATTCCAACCTTCCCCATTGGCTGAGGATCTGTAATGGAAGTTGGAAAATTGCCTTCCCAATCTAACCTACCAAACAGTCCCTTCCATTGGTTGTGTCTCTCGGCTGTGTTCGGGAGGCACCATGGGATCAAATCAGCTAGTTGACCACTAGACAATTTTACCTGCATTTCATTGACATAAAAAAGTAGATAATAATTCTGTCCGGTAAACATTTGTGCTGAAAAAAGGCCAAACAAGAATTTAATATTACCTTTTCATCAGGAAGATCCCTCCAATCAGCACCTGGTCTCTTAGGAATCTTCTGACATCGAATCAGATTCAGTTCGTTCATTTCCTTTGATATATGGTCATTCAAGACAGCCATGTCACCTCGAATAGTCTTTTGGAACCATGAGACCGGATCATTTTGATACTGTGCAACCAAAATTCGAGTGAGTGAATAGTAAAGTCAAATGGAAAAGCATAAGGATATCTAAACACAGTTTTCTATTTGATAATACACCTCCATGTTTGCTTTAGAAGCTCCATTGCCCACAGGAGGGAGATCACCAATGGTATCTCTAACAGTTATTGAACGGAATGGAGCACCACTTGCTGTACTGCGAACAGCAGCATACTGGATGCTTTTTGATATTTTCAACTCTGGAGCTGAGAAGACGTGCATTGGCTCGGGCCACTCAGGAAGAACGTCATCTGGGGAGGCTGCCCATATAAATACTCGCTTTCTTGACTGGGAAACGCCAAAAGCTCCAGCCTCTAAGATACCAAACCTCACCTTTTTATATAAGCAAACCAACATTTATTAGTGCCTGGCAGGTTCTTTTCACCAACCCAAAGTGTAATTATCAGAGGAAAAAAACTAAAAAGAAAAACAATGTGCAATTTAAGCACATTTACCTGATATCCTATTTCAAGTAGTGAAGCTAAGGTTAACCTGAATGTCTGTCCTTTATTGAAAGATACAAAATTCCTCACATTCTCTAACAGGAAATATCTTGGCCGGAAATAATCAGCAAAAGACAAGAATGCCAGTATCATCTCACATTGAACTTTGCTCCATGTGCTCTGGTTGAACCTGTTCATCCCAGAGAAGCCCTGGAACATAACATGCAGTTATTTACTAAACATCCAGGAATTCAAATTTGGCATAATGACAAAAATGTCAGGAGCTAGACAGACCTGACATGGAGGGCCCCCATTAATGAAATCCACTTGCCCTGGTATGGGCAAACTATTTATTTCCTTCTGATCTAACTTTGCAGCTAATTCTGCAGCCTCAGTGGTTGAGATACAATCATCCAAATCCCCACCCTTCTCCATCACAGCCCTACATTGCACAGTGCATTTAGAGATGGCTTATTAGTTGGTTCTTCTAATCTTCTCCAATCCCCTCTGGCCCACAACCCAAAATAAATATTCTTTTCTTTTCCAAGCTTGGGAGCAGGAAGTGTCTATGCAAAAAGAAGTGTACCTAAGAATGACGTTGCAGTTGTTTACAAACACCAATGATTGAGGATGATTGAGTTTAAAAGCATCTCCAGCTGGTTCTTCATACTCAATAGCCCACTTAGTGGATGAAACTCCTATAGCATTCAGGCAGTAATGCACAAGTCATCTAATGCATTTATCTATATCTATACTATATTATATGGCTCCACCCCTTATGGTTGGTCAAAAATAGTGAATTAAAAAATTAAAAAAGAAAAAAAAATCACACACTCTCTCTCCCACTCACTCTCCCCACTTCTTTAAAAAAATAAATGAATTAAAAAATGCAAAAAATAATTAAAAATTAAAAATGTCACCACTCTCTCCCCACTCACTCTCCCCATATGAGGTAATTTCACATTCATCCTAAATATTTTATAATTTCTCAAATTGGTCCCAAATTTGCTCTTTTATCAATATAAAAATTTAATATAATATTCAACTTTAAATCAATTCAAACGTTACATGCATATTGGCGTGCCCGTTAGGGCACGCCAAGCCCCTAGTAGTATATATGGTGTTTACTAATATGGAAGTGAAATTAATATTACCTGACAGCTCCAATCCCTCTGATAAACCACCACAGCCAGCAAAAATGTCTAAGGTAGCCAATCGGTTCTCATTTAATGTCTTCTTTTCATCATCCATTTCACAAAAGTCCTCTCCCTCTTTACACTTTCCTTTTTTCCTTTTAGCTGCTGCCTCACCTGCATCTCCACCTGAGTATTGTACTTTGATATGTGCAGGCAACTGCAACAATAAAAAGGCCATCAAGAAAAATTGATTGTTAATTATTAAAAAAAGAATAATGCATTTATTATGGTAGTGATAAATCATCAAACTAAATGTCACAAATAATAATAAAGATAGTAATCTAACACGTTTATGACCAGCCAGACATGGATCAGTTTGATGCCATGGCCTCATGAGAGAATATAGTCCATGCCCAAAAATAGAATGCATAACATAATCTTTTATTAACTATAAAACAGCTTTGAAGCCTTCAATTGAGTTGATGGGTTGACAAGCACAATTTACATCCAGATGGCTAAGTATAGAATACCTTCTTGAGTGACCCAGTGGCAGGATCATACATGTTCTCACAAAAGAAAATGTGTTGGAAAACTCCAGGGACCCTGCATGATTCAATGTCATGCTTCCTTCTTACTTGACATTTTCCTTCAATGGATTCTACCGATATTGAGTGTGTTTCTTCACTGTAATATACCTATAAATTAATTCAATAAAAGTCAATAAGAAATAGTTTATACAGAAAATGATCTCAAAATCATGTCAGTGATGCTCATACAGGTATGCAAACTAGAGCAGTTCAATTAACATAGTCAAATGGACCAAGAATCAAAGGCTTGGAACAAGACACCATCATAAGTTACTCAATCAATTTTAAATTCATTTTTGTATATAACATATTACAGCCATCCATGCCTGATAGGCTGATACGATGGCTATGGTCAATTTTGCATGATCATTCAATAACACAATACTTCAATATGATACTCTACATGTGTGTTAGTGTAGGTCTGTTTTTAATAAGTTCTAAGTAGATTTTACCTCTCGAATATCAGAGCAGTATGCCTTTTCATTTGATATGTCTTCTGGCCTGAAGAACCTTCTGACTTTGACCTCAGTCAATTTTGGGTCAGATTCTCCTTTTTCCTTTTTTACAATTATCTCAAGCAATTGGCACACCACATAAGCTTTTGAACCGACGTTCCTTCCACTCTTATGAGTTCCCCGCTCTATTCTATCATGAAAGTCATAAGGACTTGCATAAATATAATCATGGAGAGCATATTCAGTTCCGCAAAATTGGAAACCTGTCTTGGATGAATGCACAATAAACTTATCCTTGTTCCTTTGGGCTTCCTTCAATTTGCAAGAGTGGCAGATCCCTGTGCCTAGACCAAGTGTCTCATATGGAAGCCTAAAGAATGCACCTCTTTCAGGCCAATAGAGGCTTTTACAATAATATTCTACGGGCTGTCCTTTCTTCTTTCTTTCTTCTGCTCTGGCGATATCACTTTTATCAGCAGAGATATTATCCTTCCGATGCTGGCATCCCCATTGAATTTTCCGAATATCCACAGAAGAAATCAGTTTAATGTCTTGCAACTCCAAATCATTGCATTCATTTGTCAAAAACAATTCTCTCTCACTGGAAGCATTGCCAAGAACTGTCTGACATCCATACTCCATTTTTCTGCCATGAAACTTTTTTCTTCCACGTGGTGATTCAAACAAATATTCCACCAGAAAGATGTCAGGAAGTCCATTTAATTTTTCAACTTCCACTGACACAAACTGCCCAACAGAAATTACCTCTCCATGAACAATGGCTCTTTTGTATAGAACACATCCAGTATTTGTTTTACCTTCAGCATCCCCATCCCATTTTACTTCTCCATCTCCAGAAAGATATTTAATTTGTTTTGATACTGAATGGGATTTAGAGGTTTCCTCCAAAGGTAATGATGTATCCCCCTCAGCATCATCATCTTCATTCTCCTCTTGCTCCTCTTCCTGCTCGTCAGCTTCATCTGCCTCTTTTAATGCACTTGAAGCTCCCTCTTTTAAATCCTCTGGCGAATAGTTTGAGTAATATTCTCCCCATATCCTATTAATCAGCTTTGTTGTCGTGGCCTGCATAGCTTTCCTTTTCGACACAACAGGGGCCACTGCTGCTCTGGGATTCAAATTTGGTTCACTCCTAGGCACAACCTTGTGTTTCTTTACCAGCCACTTAGTGTGGCGTCGCTCTTCCATTTTACTCATAAGACCAGTGATAAACGCACACTTTTTTATCTTTGCATCCGGAAATTCTGCAAACAGCTGCAGAATTATCTGTCCATGGACAACAATATATCTCTCAACAATTGCTGGATCAGATGAAATGTAGGATTGATGATTCTGACCAAATTCAGAAACCATCTTAATGACATATGCAAAAGAAAGCCGTGATACTCGGCTCTGCTCCTTCAACAGGGTGATGACATTGATAGCAAGCCTTGCAGTTTTCAGAATTGTTTCATACCAAGGAGCATACTGCTTTGATGGTTTGCCCAGTCTATACCTGATAGGAAAGAAGTTTTTGTCATTATTGACATTTACAACCAAAATCACTCTACAATAAATGTGCCTAAATCTTTGTTATATTTAAAGTTGCATTAATGTGGCTTTATAAATTCATCCAGTGTGGATATTCCAGTAAGAACACATGCATATCCTATTTTCATTTCACTTCATATAAGATTCCTCTAAATACCACAGGTTTGATATCCCTGTTACTTATAGTGATCACTCTACAGAAATGATTTGCATCACAATTTAATCAAAAGGAATGTAAAACTCATAATTTCATGCAAGAGACAACATACCAGGCCATATCAGTTCGGATGGATATGAAAATCATGGACGAACCAAATTCTATCATCCATTCTTTTATTGCACTCAGGTAAATAGGAATTCCATCTGTAAATTGTGATCCAGATCCAGAGGAAGACTGACCAGCTTCAGTATCCAGATTGAAGCCACTTCCATCATCTGCAGTCATGATTCCTGATCCAAAGATGGTAACATCAATCTCAGAACAAGGTCTCATTGGAAGAAGCTCCAACGAAATTAATCTGGCATCTGAGTTGTATAAAGACCAATTATGCAACATGCTTTTAGGAAGATCCTCAATGTCATACATGCCAAAACCATTGTCAAAAACTATGTATTCATCAGTTTCTTCCAGGGATGTTTTGTAATAAGCAGGAAGAGGATAGTCATTTGCAATCTCATCTTCATTAATTTTAATGTAGAATGTGCTTGGTGCAGAGGATGATCTGTGGCCTTTCTTCTGCTTCATAGATCCCCAGTACTCTTCTTCTTGCAACAACCTAGCTAATTTCATATCCTCATCTTCCTCAGCTACATTAGTTGAGGAACTCAACTGATTCTTCTGCTCTGCATTTCCAATCTTCAAACTACCACTTGATGGGAATGCTTGTGCATGTACCAAGTTTTCATGCACCTTGCTCTCGTCTCTTAGAGCAGCCAGAACTGGAATATCCAAGAACATCCTATCATTTTTCTTGGATGTCGTATCCAAGCCTATAAGCTGCTTATAGATAAAATCACCCTGGGAAACGACAAACTTCTTTACAGAGGCTGCTCCAGAAAACCTCTTGCTTCCACTCATGCTTCGTGCCATACCAGCAAGTAGCTCATCTAGACTTATATCAGGGTTTCCTCCCGCGGATATTGAAAGCTTTTGGTAAACTTCTATACAAGCACGGGCCTTTTCATAGAAATGATCATAATATTTCCTGTAACTAGTAGCTGGTTTCATGCAGTCATAATTAGCAATATCAGTGGAAAGCCATATCACCGGCGACCCCTCTTCATAACCAGAGATATCCCATGTTTCAATGCGTCCAAATCCTTCACACCGAACACCTTTCTCTTTCTTCTTATCGAGGATTTCTTCATTTGGCAAAATAAGTCCAGAGATAAACAGATCTTTAACTTCCATCATCTCTAGAGGTTGTTCTTTACCAGTTTCATCATGCAATATAAAGTCTGTAAGCCTCCTATTTGGACGACCATCAGCATCTTCCTGTCCAGCAGTCACATGCACAGCAAGAAACTCTTGTTCTACAACTTCGTCTCTCTTCACTTCAATAAGGCAGGACTTCTCAGGTAAGGAAAAGGACTTTTCCTTCAAGTTTTTACTTGCTGCAGCTCGCTTAGGCATTTTGCGAGAACCAGTGGGCTCCTCACTCCCCTGTGATGAGCTTCTCTTTTTTTGCTTTCCTCCAGCCATAGCTTCCTCCTCAACTTTGGTAACTACAGATTTTGGTTTATTCTTGCTGTTCTTTGCACCTAATTTAGATGTTAAAAAAATCAAATAAAAAGAATGCAGATTTATAAATTTGATGAAAGAAAAAGCGAGTTAGTGAAAATTAATATCAACACCACAATAATCCAAAATGCCAGAATAAAAAATTAAATTTGTAAGAATATTAATAATTAACATGGTAGAACTAGTGATTGCAGACCAAGGAAAGAATTTACAATAGATTTATTCCATAACCGAAAAAAAAATGCTGGTATTAATGCAACAATTGATAAAACAGATAAAGAAAAGGAGTAATAGAATGGGGCATAGGCAGTAGAGGGAAAAAATGATGAAACTGTTACAAATGTAATGACAGGCACCCTTATATAAGAATAGATCATTAAGAAATCTAGTCAAAAGTCAATAAATGAGTTAATAAGCCTTTTCTAAATTGTATTGTTTGCTGCATTCAATGCTTATTCTATGCATGCGTCATATAGATTTCCAAGAATAATAGTTTGGTTCCCAAATGAAATGCATCACATTCAGGAAGAAGGTGACCAGCGACCAGCTATTCTAATTTCTAATACCACTGCAAAAAGCTAAACGTTTTATAAATACAAGGGGTGGTTTTGCTGTCAAAACTTTGAAGAGTTAATTGATTACTAGTTACTCAAAAACAGAGAAATTACCAAGATACTTTTTTTTTGTCCAGAAGAAATTACGGAGATGCAAATGAGTAGAAATTTACCAAACCCATAGAATGAAATTATAGGTGCACAAGTAAGAAGCATCAGTTCCTAAAGCACCAACCCTATATAACCAAAAGGTTTTTCCAGAAGGAGCCCAGAAACGAAAATGATTGAAAAATGGCTCAAAGCTCTGGTGTAAGACTCAACAAATAGAAAATCAAAGCAGTGATTGAAAATGTCAAACACAATTTACCAAACTCCGAGATCCAAAACCGATGTATGTGTAAGAAAGCAACAAAGAATGCGAAAGATGCATCAATTCGTAGAATACCAGCACTAAACATAAGAGATCAAACCTAAAGAATCAACAAATTAGAGTATACCGAAGGAAATGACTACGAAACCTCCAGCTTGTAGATATAGCTTCAAAGCCTCAGTTGTAACCCACGGACAGATCCGTGGAGCAGGACGAAGTAATTAAAACAAAGCCCCAAAACAAACTTCGAAATGAAAATTTTACAAGTAAACAAAAAATAGATGTCAAATCAACACGCCTGAAAAAGAGAATGAGAAAACCAAACAATACTTATACTGCAATAACTCATCCGAAACCCCTCCGAAGAGAACATAGTTTTGCAAAACCACTAGTTTCGTTTACTCAAAGTACACGGTTTACGAGTGAACGGAAATGTGTAACGGATCAGTAAATGGCCAATAGGAAAAGGGGGGAAAGACAAATAATTCAAAACCAGTCAATCATATTAATAACATCATGGCATAGCAAACACGAGAGTTTCATGTACCTGGTGCAGAACACGACAACTAAACCAACTCAGATCAAAGCAACAAAGAAATTAAGAATAGATCAAAATCACGCACGAACAAAAATGATACTCCCTCTTGCACACAGACCAAGAAAATGATTAATTTACCTAAAATGAAGAGAAAATAAGATTAAAAGACTAAATTGTCCTCATTAAATTACTCCTAATTACTCTCACTAATTCAATATCTTTGACTTTTAATAGAGATAGAAGGGTAAAAAGATAATTAATTATCTCTTGGTTTTGTAAAACATCAGATATTTTGGGACAGAGGTATAAACAACAACAACAATTAATTTCCCGATCATTCATCCAGAAGCAAGAGTTTCATGTACCTTGCGAAGAACACACCAGGCAACAAAATAGAGTTCCTCCACAGTCGCAATAGCAACAACAACAACAACAACAACAACAACAACAACAAGTTGAAACCTAGAGATTGGGGCAAGAAATGCAATGAGATCAAAGGAACTTATATACCTGATTTAGGGATGTCACCATTGGATGTATCATTGATTAGAGAAGAATCTAGACGTGCTGCAGGAGGAGCCATGCCTTAACTTTCCTTCCTTCCTTTGTTCCTCGATTTCAAGAACTTACTCAGAAGAGAGAAATCAAAATGGAAAAAGAATGAAAGCGAGGGAATGAACGAGAACGGCGTGACGTGAAGGCTTATCTTCGTTGATTGAAGATTGAAATCGAATGAAATTATCTGCATTGGGTCATCAATTTTGGCGGGGAAGCAACGATTTATGAAATTTTACTTTCCCATTCCAACCTTCGCGAGCCTAGGGTTTTACAGTTTACTTACAAATTTTCACTTTCCCATTTAAATTTTGACTCTGAATACTCTGTTCAATTTTTTTCCTTCGACCGTTTTATTTCTTCCCCCTCACGCGCCCTAAATTGATTATTATATTTGTTTAGCATCAATCCCCTAAAACATCTCTTCGTGACAGAAAATCTTTTTCGTCGTGAAAATTTTTATGATTGAAACTTTGGGTCGTTATTGTCTCAGCGATTGTGGCCTTCCATCTGGTTATAGATTTTGTGGCGACGACGTTCTACATTAGGACTCCCATGGCAGCGTTCTGTGGCAGCGAATCTAGACTAGGCATTCTACGGCGACTTCTGGCTTCCACAACAGCTTACTGATTTGGTCTTGATTTTTTGGTGCTCTTCCATGATGTCGTTTCGTTTTATTATCTTATTGTTGTTGCTTTGAGTCTGTTTATTTTTTTAAAAAAAAACAACCATTAGGGTTGTCTACTGTCATGTTTGAAATGATTTATCTCTTTTAAATAACTTTATTTATATTTCCTAATTTTTAGATGATTGTAGCTTTTGTTGAATCCTTAGATCCGCTAACTTGACAGTTGATTATCTTGCCAATTTGTATAAAACGAGGATGAGTCCTCTTGGATGGGTTGTAAACCTCCCACCTTCGTTAGTTGATAAGATGTCTAGTGTTGTTGTTTATGCTAGGGAGTAATTAACTATTTTCACTTTGTTTTCGTTTGTATTGTGTTTGACTTTGCTTAACTTTTAAATGAATTATGTTTCGATGAAAAAAAAGATTTAGTATATTGAACAAATAAATTAAATTGGTCATAACTATATTCTTAAATTAAAATTAATTATTTTTCTTTTAATAGTTATATTGAGATATTCATAATTTTTCTTTGAAACGGAAACATTAATATAGTTTTCTTTTTTTGTTTCGATAGATATGCTTTATCACAAATAATCCTATTGACACGTTGGATTTGGGACATTAGAACTTTTGGTAGACGGATGGAGAAAATAGTTTCGGGATTAGAAGTTCTGGTATAGACTAATCATGTGTTTGGTACGCAAATTAAAAAACCTAGTCCCGAGAATATTGTATTCCCAGTAGTAGTATAATTTCCTAAAAGAGCTATTTTTTAATCTCACCATAGGGGGTAGGATTAGTCTAATCCCATGGGATGAGATTATTTTGGTCCATCTAAAATGATTAATTTATCCTTATTAAACTTAGCTAATTAAATTTTGTTTTACAAACTCTTCTCATCTCTCATCTAATTTTATTCTCTTTGTCAAACCTAACTAATTAAATTTTACTTTGACAATTAAAGTAATATTTTGAGGGATGATTTTTTTAGACTATTTTTTAATTTTAAGAATTATGACATTATGTTTTGAAATCGTATTTTCTTGATAAATAATCAATGATGTAAAAAAAAATATTTTTTCAAAGTATTCTTATTAATTGTTTTAGAAAATTTTTGCATTTGATAAGTTATTATTTGAGAATAAAAAGTTAAGGACATATTTGAAATAATATCAAATATTCTCAGGATTATTAAAGTTGAACCAAATACAAGATTGTATTATTCATAGGAATATTGCAAAATAATCCCATGACTGTTTTAATTCATCCAAACATATATTTTTATATTCATGAGAATCATATTCTTAGGAATCAGTGAATCACATTCCCAAGAATATAATTCCCGAGAATGAAAACATAATCTGTGTACCATTTAGTTTGGTGACTCAAGTATTGACTTAATGAATTAGTATAATTTCAAGACTAAAATATTTTTTTAAGTAAATTAATATAAATATTTATATATATAATATAATATTTTTGTAAAATAAAATATACTATTATATTATTTATTATTGTATTTTATATATATCCATACAAATTTGAGTGTGTGTGGGGTGTATATACATGACGGCTGTGTCAATCGGACTGACAGCTGTGTCAGTCCAACAGCTGTGTCAGTCCAACTGACACAATTTAATTTTTTTTTTTTTTTGGATGAGGCCAACGCCTCATCCCTTTTATATGTATTAAATATTAAATGGGGTGGGTAGGAAAGAGTGGGAGAATCAGAGGAAAAAAAATGAGGAGAGAGGGAGTAAAAAAGATATATAAAGATATGAGAATTTATGAGTAATTGATGTATAGGTTTAAAAATTTGGTATATAAAGATTAAAAATTTGAATACTAGAATTTGAAAAATTTAAGATTTAAATTATTTTAATTAATAAAAAATAATAATAGATTTAGATAATATTTTTTAGGGTAAATTACACTTTGGTACCCTGTGGTTTGACTTTATTTCACTTTGGTATTTTGTGGTTTGAAACTTGACACTTTGGCACTCTGTGGTATTTTCCACTAGCACTTTGGTACCCTTTGGAGCGATTTTGTAATTTTAAACATAACAAATTTTTAAAAAATTATATATTGACTTCAAAAAATTTTCAAAAAATTACAAATAGGTCCCTGGATACATATTATCTAGGGACTAAAATGAAAACTTAAAAAAAAATTGGGTTCAATATTTAATTAATTTTGGGGTCAAATAAATTTCACATTAATTATTTAATTTTGGGATCAAAAAAATTTAGCATCTATTTGTAATTTTTTGAAAATTTTTTGGGGTCAATATGTAATTTTTTAAAAATTTGTTATGTTTAAAATTACAAAATCGCTCCAAAGGGTACCAAAGTATAATTTACCCTAAAAAATATTATTTAAATCTATTATTATTTATTTTATTAATTAAAATAATTTAAATCTTAAATTTTTCAAATTCTAGAATTCAATTTTTTAATCCTTATACACCAAATTTTTAAACCTATACATTAATTACTCATAAATTCTCATATCTTATATATATCTTTTTTACTCCCTCTCTCCTTATCTTTTTTTTTCTCTGATTCTCCCGCTCTTTCCTACTCACTCCCATATCCCCCATTTAATATATTTAAGGCCTCATCCCAAAAAAAAAAATTCAAACTGTGTGTCAGTTGGAGACACAGCAGGGACACTCGGACGACGTTCGAATGTTCCAAAAAAAATTTGAAAAAAATATTTCACCCGGTGCCACGTGGCACTGGGTGATTGGTCCACGTGTATTGGGACACTCGGACCACATTCGAGGGTCCCATATATCTAAATAGTTTTTTTTGTCCCAAAAATCTAAATACTTTATTTTTTATATTATTTTTATAAAAAAACAAAAAAAAATGTGTGTGAGAGAGAGAGATGGAGATGCCCGAGGAAGGAGAAGTTGTTTTTTTATTTAAATTCAATAATAATCTTAATTTATTTTTGAATAAATTACACTTTGGCGCCCTATAATTTGGTCATATTTTACTTTGATACCCTGTGGTTTAATGGTTTGGTCATATTTCACTTTGGTACCCTGTGATTTAAAGTGACACTTTGGTACCTGTGGACTGTGGTATTCTCCGTTAATACTTTGGTACCCTGAGCTTTAATTCCGTTAGAAAATTAACGGAGATTGGAATTTTTGGAGCTATTTTGTAATTGACCATAACAAATTTTGTAAAAATTACATACTGACCCCCAATATTTTCAAAAATTAAAAATAGGTCCCTCGATACATATTATTTCGTGACTAAAATGAAAACTATAAAAATTGTTGAGGTCAAAACATAATTTTGAAAAATATAGGGCAGAAGATAGAATTCCAAAATAGTCTCAAATTTTTTATATTTTTCATTTTAGTCCTTACATAATAGATAATATGTATATAGGAACTTATTTGTAATTTTCCAAAAAGATTGCGGTCAATTTGTAATTTCTGCAAAATTTATTATGGTTAAAATTACAAAACAGCTCCAAAAATTTCAATTTCCGTTAATTTTCTAACGGAATTAAAGCTTAGGGTATGAAAGTGTTAACAGAGAATACCACAGGGTACTAAAGTGTCACTTTTTAAACCACAACATACCAAAGTGAAATATGACCAAATCACATGGTACCAAAGTGTAATTTACCCTTTATTTTTTGTTCTTACGTTTTGAAAACGACCTTAATATAAAAAACTAAAACTTTTGGGGGATGAAAGTCTTTTTTCCTTTTTTTTTTAACAGAAAAAGTGGATGGAAATTGGAAAGTGTTGAGTGACTAACGGTGCAACATTTTGGAAAACTGATGGACCAAAACAGAACGAAAAATAACTGAATTTGGACCAAAATAGTAGTTTGGCCTTTATAATATACACATTACATATATGATATATCTACTTTCCCAAACTCTGAAAAGTGAAAACAGTCAAAAGTGAAAACACTGAAAGCTATCAGATAGACTTAAACGCTGTAGCAATAGATTTGAATTTTGAAGTTCTTAGCTTCGAAGCCAATTACTCTCAGACTAGGAAGCATGGACACTGACACGGACACGGGACACGACACGGACACGGACACAGCGACACGCTAAACTCTCAAAATTACGCGACACGACACGCCATATATTTCTATATATAAATAATTAAATATTCATAATTTTTAATGAAAAATTTAAAAATTACAAGTTTTATTCATAATATATGTCATATGTATTATTATTTTCTCTTATATGTCATGATAAAGTCACAAAAAATTGATTTATATTTTAAAATTTATGAATATGTGTCGTGTCGGTGTCGTACGGGTGTCGGACACTGACACGTGTCCGACACGGCGACACGCCCTCAAAATGAAGTGTCCATGCTTCTTAGCTCTCAGAATTCGAAGAGTAAAGAAGCTTTGGAGTTGCAACACAGGTCATCAATTCCCTCCTTATCTTTTCTTTTTTCACTCATTTCGTAAACACCACCATCACACAAACGTTAAGCACAAGGAGGTAAACAGAGAAATTTATATTTTCTAACGTATTGGAGATTAATATGAGCTCCGACATCTTATAAATTGTTATTTTGATTGTTATTGCTGCTACTGTTATTGCGGTAATGAAATAATCGAAGCAGAAGAAAAGTGGGTTCTGTAAATTGCAAATAGAGAAAACGGCTTTCTGTATATTCGGATTCGTACTGGTTGCAAAATGGACCCTGCTTAAGTTAGGGTTTTTGATGATACTATAATGTCCTACCGGTAATTTGTGATGACTGAGTGATAATGCATATTAGCTTACTTCATATTAGTAATAGCAAGGAATAGAAAAGCTCATTTGCTCATATTTCATGTCGTGTTTTACAATGGAATTATTCTTAAGGTGTATGAATACATGTGATTTTGCAGCTTGGAAAAAAAAAAGTGGTGAGATTCCCAGGCTTTTCAAAATCCTCCTGACACACCACCACGTAAGGGGGTGGATGTCAAAGATAGAGACAGAAAGAGGTTAAAATCTAGGCCAGAGGCAAAGATTAAACCCTAATCAGAACCATACTGAAGTGAAAATCAAAAGGGAGAATAAAATGAGTATAGCATATCAAACTTTCATCATAAATCTAACTCCTCAGGTAGCTCTTTTTTCTTCTCTTTTCCAAATCTTTTTGTTTGTTGCTTCTTCTTTAGTAAGTTGCATGTTTCTTTGCAGATGACTAGATACAAGCAGAGAGTAGATGGGTTGATTATGCCTAGCCTGAATTGTAGAAATTTGCATTTTTCACACCAGCTTAGACGTGAAAGAGGAGAGCTTTTCAAAAGGCACTGATGCACTCAGAGTTTAAGTTTAATTACTGGGTTGTTTGAGAGAATTCCTAGCTGTAGTTGTTTGCGTGAAATTCTCATTGTATAATATAAAAGAACATTTTATTTTTCACACATACAGACTATAATGCTTGAGGTGTTGCATTGTTGACCTGTTTTCACGCTATATAGTCAGTAAACTTTCTTTAATGACTCAAACATCACTTCCTCAAGGGCACCTCTGGTTGATTTTGTTCAAAAGATTGAGATTAAATCATTTCTTGATCCTTTCTTCCACTCAACTGATTCTTGTTTAGTGTAAATGACTTAATTATTTAGGCTGTCATTTTCAAATGTGACTTCTTTTTTTGCAGGAAACATATTAGATATCATCCTACTGTTGCTCTCCAATCAGGTGCAAATATGTCTTTTGAGAAAGCATCACTTATTTCTATACCAGTTCAAACAGTAACAGCTTCTCCTGATTTCGTTATGGCAAATGCTCAAATATCTTCTGCTCCTTTTGAGGAGTTCTCTGTCACTTCTACTAATATCAATGATGTCGGAGAACTAAAGGTATCATATATTGTTTAAATTTCTCACAAGCATAACCTGTGCCTTTGGATGAAGATGATTCTTTTTTGACAAAAAATTTAGAGGTGAAAGGTTCATTTTCATTTTCTGCTGAATTTGCGAATTAGCTTGTTATGTAGCTAATTCTGTGAACGTTTTTTTCTCCTTTAATGTTACTTTTTTTATTGAAATCTTCATTTATATATCTTAGGTCATGATTACCTTGTATGTATAAATTTTGAATATTTCACACTGTATTGTCTGACTCCTTCAGATAAGAATAGAAGTATCTGGCACCAGAACTCAAAGGATCTTTGATGATGTCTTTGAAAAAATGGTTGCCGCAGCCCAGCCAATCCCAGGATTTCGAAGAGTAAAAGGAGGTGAGCTCTTTGAAATTGGACAGTGGGTTAAATTTTAAACTTGAAGAACACTTCATGAATTTTTGGTGGTGAAAAGGTTCTTTTTGTTTCAAAGTCAGCCTATAGTGTTTCGAAATGCATGTCATCTACTGCTCTAAGCCAGGTCTAGCTGCATCCATGTCGTGTCCAGCCATGTCCGAGCTGATAAAAATGATTAAAAAATATTGACACGCAGAGACACATGTTGTACACATGTTCATATCCGACATTTTTTGGACACTCGGATACTCTAGCCAAATGAAGTGTTTGTGCTTCATAGCTTGCGGGAGCCTTTCTTGTGCATGGAAAAATATAATATTTCTAAATTAAGCCTAAAGTAAAACAAAGTATGATGAACAAACTGTTTTTATGGATAATATTTGTGAGTTGTCCGAAAGGTTTTTGAGGCTTCCTCATTGCCTGAGCTATTTCTTTGTTACTTTTTATTGCTTGTCCTTTTACTAATAACTTGCTGATTTATTTTTTCAATTTAATTTTCTCGTGATTACCGGTTCCATCTCAAACCATTTGAGGACTATCAGGGAAAACACCAAATGTAAGTTTCTTTATTCCTTTAGCAAATTATTCTATGCTTCACCAAATGTAAGTTTCTTTATTCCTTTAGCAAATTATTCTATGCTTTTCCTGAATCCTGTTAATTCTATATAATACCTACCAAAGCCAGGATGCAATAGACTTATGACTTGTATTAACATGCTAGTATGTGCAATTCATGCTTGTAAAGCACAATCTGATTCAATATACAAGTCCTTGATAATAATGGGGATGAATTCATTTTTATAGGTTGTATGTTGTATTTAACAGATACCAAAGAACATTTTATTAGAGGTGCTTGGACCTTCCAAAGTGTTTAAGGAAGTCATCAAGAAGATCATCAACTCTACTGTAGCTGAATATGTGGAAAAGGTATTTGCCATATGCTAAATATACATTTCATCATTATGTTGCAACATGTCTTTCTCTTTCACCTGTAAGTTGCATTTGAGTTTCCAATTCGATTAAAAATATTAAAATCAAGCTTATCATGGAGCATTACTTGTACTTCTTGTATATTATCAGCCACTTGTGTTGTCCAAAGTTATAGCTTCAGGTTGATTAACTCATGATCTCTTCCTGAGGTTTTTGCTGTCTTTTCTCAAAGTCCTTCTGGGAAAACTATTTGTTTCAGGAGCAGTTGAAAGTTGGCAAAGATCTGCGAGTCGAGCAGAGCTTTGAAGATCTCGAAACTGCATTTGATCAGAGCTTTGGAGATCTCGAAACTACATTTGAGGCCGGAGAAAAGTTCAGTTTTGATGCTATAGTTCAGCTTAAAGAACACAGTTGAGCTTGCTTGAAAAGTTCTCCTTTCTTTTGTTGCATAGGAGGTTCATGACCTGGGGAAGAACAAAGTTGGAAAAGTGCAGGGGATAGGGATCATCATATGAATATCGCCGCCTTTGACGAATCGATTCGCCTCTTATTACTGTCTTGATGATCCAATTCACTTGTTTATTTGTATGGTGGACAAGCCAAAAACCATGGCCAAGGATAACATTGGTTCATTGTAGTAATGCACTATAATACTACAAAGCTTCTTAGGATAATAGTTGTCAGTTGTCACTTCTGCTTTCCAAGCTCTCAAGTATGCTCTGAATATTAGGCAAAAAAAAAAAAAGGAATATTGAGGAGAAAATTCAAAGTTGATGTAAAATTTGGGAAACAAAAAAAAATTTAATACTCTGTCCCTATTTTGAAAGAATCTCTTGCAAATTCTTATAGAGTTTGACACCAACTACTTCTTTTCTTTCATCCCGATGTTCAAGATATTCTTATTGTAAGACTAACCACTTTTGTTAGACTCAATTTCTATTAATTATCCCGTTAATGTATTTAACTTCAACAAGGATTGTCCAACACTCCAACTTCAAATAACTTCTAACATTTGGCATTAATTACTCCAGTCTGTTAGGCTTTAAAAAGTATCTTTTTTTTTTGGTCAACTTTAAAATGTATCGAGTCATGTAATTTATAAACGCATTTGGATTCTTCAATGTTTTTTTGTTAATAAAATATCCAAGTAATTCTTTTGAAATGTTTAATTTTATTTATTTAAAAAATATTGAACAAAGTGACACTTTTTAGAATATATGATGCTATGCATAATATTTGAGTAATTAAGTTTTTTTTACACATTTGAGTAATTAAGTTATTGATTACAAAATCATATATATTAATACAATTACATACCTCAGACATCTGAACGTTATTTTTTAGAGAAAAATATTTTTATTAGTCTTAATCTCAAATAAAAAAAAATCAGAAATTGATCTTACACTAAGTAACATTTCCAAGCCATTACCTTTTTATAATGATAATAAGATCGGTTATGTAATTTTAATTTTAGTATAAGCATGTGATATTGAAAGTTACCAATAAGTGTTTGGTGTAGCGGCTAGGCGAGCTACATCCTAGGGAGAGAACCCAAATTCGATCCCTAGAGTTAACATTGTTGGGAGGGGTCTGGCCATTTCGTCTCTGAGCCCCGAATGGGATTAGTCTTCTTAGACCGCTACACGCATAGGCGGGAATACCCATGACTTAACCAAAAAAAAAGTTAATTTAATTTACAAAAAGTAAATAATATGTGAAATTATTGCGACATATCTCAAATATTATGAAAAAAAAAAATATTTAATAAGAATTATTATAATTTATGCTTTTTATATTTATTTAATTTTAAAACTTGTGAAACCCAGAAGATCGTCCTCACTGTTCACCACCAAACAGCCTTTTAGGCTTTTAAAAAAGTCCATCGTTGAGCTTCCTTTCACTGTTTCCGTCCTTCGATCTAAACGACGACGGCGCTTCCTGCTCTGTGATCTTCAACCATGGTAAACCATTCTCTCTCTACTCTTCATCGATAGTATCGGGAATCTATTTCCATTCATTATTCCCAATTTCATCACGATTTTCCTGTTTGCTTTCTCAGATTCGTTTTATGATTTGCTGCTGTTTTCTTTTCGCCGTTTTCTCCTCTAGAAACTGATTATCTGAGAATAATTTACTCATTATTCTGTAAATGGTTGATTCTAGAATTCAGTATGCTTGTAAACTTGGGATTTAGGTTTGGAAACTGCTCTGGAAACGAATGTGTTAATTTTTGTTTCTTTAATTTTAGATCAGAATTCTGCTAGGGAAATCGTTTTGTTATTTCGATGTTCTGTAATTTTCCTGCATGCACATATGACATATCTTTGGGTCATTCTAACCAGCGGTATCTTCTGCTTCTCCAAATTTGCTAGGTTCTTCTACAGCTAGATCCTTTTCTTAATGAACTCACCAGCATGTTCGAGCGCAGCACTGAGAAGGGCTCTGTTTGGGTCACTCTTAAAAGATGTCTGTATATGTGTGTGTCAATATTGTCTTCTTGATGGAGTAACATCTTTAGTTTGTGTGTTTGAGAATTGATTTTTGTCTTGCTGTTTGTTGTGATTTTAGCCTCCTTGAAGTCTAAGTCACAGAAGAATAAATTGGCAAGTGCTGGTGAAGCACTTGAATATAGATGCCTCATTCGTGCTACTGATGGGAAAAAGACAATTTCTACTACGGTATGTATCTTATCCATTCAAACTTAATATTTTCCTTGTGCTTTTGATATTAAACACTTCCATTATTAGCCTTTGACATCTGGTAGTTTTTCATAAATGTTATCCTTTAATCTCTTTCATGTTTTGACAATATCAGACTTTGCATCTGCAGGTTTGAGATTTTCTTAGCCATACAAACTTGGAAATCAATTATACCAATGATAGATGAAACCTTCTTTAGAAATCTATATGTGCTCTCTTATCTATGTTTATGTTTTGTTTTAGTTCTTTAAGATAGAATGAGGACAAAACTGCTGATCATAACTCAGGCAAACTCCTAAAAATTACTAACTTAATTGTTTACTTATATCTAGGTTGAATATGTGTAAATATCTTAGATAATGACCTCTTGAGTAGTTACAATGTTGGAAGAGGGGAAATGGAAAGGAAAAGGATGAAATAGAATTGTTTCCTTCTGAGAATTAACTAACTTAATTATTTACTTACATCTAGGTTGAACAATTGTGTAAATATCTTACATAATGACCTCCTGAGTAGTTACAATGCTAGGGGAGGGGAAATGGAATGGAAAAGGGGAACTTTTCTGCAACAAACATCACTTCCAAAATTAAATAAATTGGCAGGCAAATTAGTACTCTTTTTGTGTGGAGAAGTATTTGTATCAGATTCAGAGGGTGAAAAATGTTTTCCCTAATTTCTGCCTGAGTTGTACTATCTAAGTTGATTTTGTTCTACATTGTAGTGATCACTTTCTTACTCTCGGATGAATCCTCTCTATCTCCTTTCTATGAAACAGGCATTTTGTGTCATCTGAAATGGAGTTCACTCATTCATTTATTTTAATTTCTAAGAAGTTTGGCTTGCACAAATATCAGGAGAATGAATGCTAGTTGCATGACATGCTTGAAATATAAATTAGCTATAATTCTATGACTAAAAAATATTGTTCCAAAGATTTGTAATTTATGCTGGATAGGCATGATGAAAACCCAGTTCAAATAACTGCATCGACGGGTTACTAACCCTCTTTGATATCGCAGTTGGGTATTTTAAATTGTTGTCTTCTGAACCATGATCTGAGCTCATCTCAGTCTTACCAGAAAGTCGTTTGGGACTTGAGAATATTTTATATGGATGTGAACTCTGAGGCTCAGGCTCCCCTGACCTCTCTTTGTTGTCTCTGCTTTCTAGATATTTCATGCTTTTAATAAGTACTGGCTTTTTGATTGAAAGGTCGGACCAAAGGATCACCAGCGCTTTCAAGCTTCTTACGCAACCATACTAAAGGCTCACATGACTGCTCTAAAGAAGAGGGAAAGGAAGGACAAGAAGAAGTCCGCAGAGACCGATAAAATAGTAGGGAGTTCAAAGAAACCCAAGAAGGTTCGAGTTTGAAGAAATTTCCGTTTGCCCCTGGAACCTCAGCTCTAACCTAGTGAATCCATTCTTGTTTTCTTTTTTGAAGTGAAAGCTGAAAGGAAGGTAGAAAAATTATTGAAGTTTTGATCAATTTGAGGATTAAGCCATTTGAGTTTTCACATATATACCTTATGATGTTCCTTGAGTAGAAGTTTGTGATGGAAAGAAAATTTCAGGATGCATTATTTTTCTCTAATTCATTGCATTTTTAAACTTATTTTAAAAAGCAAGTGGTAACTTGATATTATTTAAACAAAATTTTAGGTTTCAGACTTTGTGAATATAGGTAACTTTGTTAGAAGATTTTCTTATTATAGTCAAGTACTAAACACGAGTTGAGTTTGAAATAATTAGGATGAAATTTGACTGGATGAACAAAAAAAAATTCTCATTCTGAAGACACAAGTCAGAATTGGTCCCAAAAATTCTTGCTTAATCTGTTTGATAGTCAATGTGCCACTCTAGCTTTAATTTTTCCGCCAATTTGATGGGTTGGGCTGAGCTAGATGAAGTCTGGCCTTTTTTTATTTTTATTTTATTTAAAAAGGCTGAAAAAATATTAGCATAATGCCATATATATATATATATACAATTGATAAATTATGTTAGTTTTGAAATAAAAGATTAAAAGCCCATTATTAGAATGCTCCGCTAATAATCGTTTCAATTTGGATGCTCTTCCACGTTTTCTGTACCAAACCCAACACATCAATTTTGGCCTGATATGTTTCATCTATTATGATTTAGCTGTAAAATTGTGTTTCGTTTCTTTGGCCGGAAATCTCATTATAGTTCCATAACATTTAATAAATAGAATCAAATAACTTTTTTCTTTTCCTTGTTATAAAAAAATGGAATCAAATAACTTTTTTCTTTTCCTTGTTGTTATAAAAAAAATGGAATCAAATAACTAAATAACTGAATCTTATAAAATCATATAATTATAAATTCAAGTTGGCACATAAGTCTCTTATTTAATTTCAGCTAGTTTAAGGTGTGAATAGTTTTTATTTTAAAATGGTCAAATGGTCATTTTGGTCCTAAATGTATGTCCTAATATTCATTTTGCTCCATTATGTTTCAAAATGTTCAAATTGGTCCTAAATGTTAGCAAAATATTTCATTTTAGTCCTAAAATGTTGGTAAAATGTTTCATTTTGGTCCCAAATTATTGAATTTGGTTGTATTTCTCTCGTCTCTCATTTCAAGTTCAAAGGACTTGTTAAGAGGACCTCGTAGCTCTAAATTTGTCGCATCCGAATTTGAAACAAGAGATATATGATCAATTTTGTTTGTTTGGCCATGAAACGAGCAATCAACTTTTAAGACCGATTTGACCTCGTTTATTGACGGTCCCAACTGGATAGAGAAAGTACTCTTTGAGAACAATACATAGCTATAAACTCATCATGTTCGAATTTGAAACGAGCCATATTCAATAGTTTGGACCAAAATGAAACATTTTCCCAACATTTAGGACCAATTTGAATATATTGAAACATAATGGACTAAAATGAACATTAAGGCATACATTTAAGACCAAAATGAACCTTTAACCTTTTAAAATTAACTGGCTACAAATATTATGTATTTATTTGATTTTTTCATAAAATTAGAAAATATCAAGAATATTTTCTATATTGTTGGTTTTTTTTTTTAATTTATTTTCAATATGTTATGAAAATTATATAGTTTTTAAATTACACCAAATGCTAGAAGCTTGAAATGTATTAAGAGTATACTAACCATTCAATCCTTGAAAATTTATTTAGTTGACAATTCGACCATTAAAAATTTGACCATTAAAAGATTAAAATACATAATTTAGTCTTTAAACAAATCAAATAACATATTTATATTTTTGACTTGAAAGAATTAAATAATATACTTTTTAATCTATAAAAACAAGTAACAAATATACCATTTAAGTTCTTTCAAAAACTAAACCGTATATTTCAATCTTTCGTAGGTCCAATTGTTAGTTAAATACACATTCTCATTTTTTTTAATTCTGAATTCCTATTTTCTTNTCTCTCTCTCTCTCTCTCTCTCTTCTTTGATTCATTTCATATTTTCATTCTCTCTCTTCTCTCTCTCTCTCTCTCTTCCCATCATCACTCTCACACTCACAATGTCATGAAGATCCCCCAAACTCATCATCATCATCATCCATGTCGAAAACCCCTTCGCCGTCGCGTTTCTCCGACTCACCGCCGCCGCCGTCCACCGCCGCCGTCAATGATCGCACCGCGAAGAAATCCTCCACGGCAACATCCTTCGGAACCAATAATAATAAACTCCGCAAGATGCCTCCCATTCCGAATCGCTCTAATACTTCCATAGACGACGAAGCCGCCGGCGACAACGAAGGCGGTAATAATAATAATAAAGACTCTGTTGAAGCTGAAAAAGAAAACGACCAATCCGAAGATTTTACTTCCTCCATTCTTCTCGCATCTTCTTTAGGGCTTAATCACATTCGTACGCGTTCTGCTCCTTCGCCTCTTCGTTTTCCCTCCTTGGATGTCGCGCCTTCGAATTTGAACAAGGATCATTCCGTTCGGATTGATGACGCCACTAATTTCAGTACTCCCGCTTCAAAATCGTTTCGTCATAATGTGCCTTTAACTGATTCAGGCATAGGTTAATAACTACTCTTTATTCCTCTTCTTATGAGTTGTTTTATGTGAAATCAAAATTAGTTCTCGTAAAAACTTTCCTATAACTTCGCGTCAATGTTTATCTGGCATCTTATCGCGTATGAAACGGTAATCAGTGATAACTGCATTTTTCTGCTCTTACATTATTAATATTGTCCTTTTAGGGAAGAAAGTACATTGGAGTCAATGCAAATCGTCCAAAGCTCATTCACAATTACTTCCTGTGCTTGAGGTGATCTTGTTTTTTTTTTTTTTTTTCCCATAAGATGTTTCAGCTTCATATTTTTTGTAGTGTAGTTGAAAAAGTGTAGGTAGCTCCTGTCTGTCACATTGCATTTTATACAGGGTGGTCAAAAAACTCTTGCCAAAGAATTGCAGTCCCCACGCTTTCAGGCAATATTACGTGTCACGAGTGAGCGCAAGAAGAAACACCTTGATATCAAAAGCTACTCTCATGAGCTCAACTCAAAAGGAGTTAAAGCCTTTCCAGTTTGGAAACATCGAGCATTTGGACATATGGAGGTACTTCTCCAAATTTAAGTCCACTCTAATGTTCTGCTGTTATTTATCTAGGTAGACTTGAATTTCGAGCATTTGTTCTTTCCAAAATGAATATTTCAGGAGGTCATGGTGGCAATCAGAGTTAAGTTTGGAAAGCTAAAGGAAGAAGTTGATTCTGATTTAAGTGCTTTTGCTGGAGATTTGGTTGGTATTCTTGAGAAAACTTCAGGGTCCCATCCTGAATGGAGAGAGAGTTTGGAGGATCTTTTGATTGTTGCCCGACAATGTGCTATGATGTCACCAAGTGATTTTTGGATGAAGTGCGAGACCATTGTTCAGAATTTAGATGACAGACGTCAAGAGTTGCCAATGGGGATCCTCAAGCAAGCTCATACCCGCATACTATTTATCCTCTCTCGGTGCACTCGACTTGTGCAATTCCAGAAAGAGAGCGGCTACGAACAAGATCACATACTTGGTCTTCACCAACTCAGTGATCTTGGTGTTTATCCAGAGCAAGTTTTGCAGGCCGTGCGACAGCAGTCCATTGTTCCACCAGATGAACACGAGATGGTTGAGAAGTTACAAAAACCACATGGTAAAGAACAAGAGAATCTGAAAATTAATCAAAGTCAAGTTGGCCAGCATGTGAGTACTGCATCTGACAGTGTAGATGTTAGCACTGCCAAAAGTGCCGAGTCATCTACTGGCAGCTATAAGATGTCATCTTGGAAAAAGTTCAAAAGTCCTGCTGAGAAGAAGTGTAGTAAAGGACAGGATTCTGGAGATTTGCCATCCAAGGAGGAACTGAATCAGGTGAAAGTCAAAGATGAAAATGCCGAAAACCTGGACACTCCTTCATGTAATCTTGAACAATCAGAGTCATCCTCCAGAACCCAAAAAGTTACTTGGGGATTTTGGGGAGATCATCACAATCTAACATATGAAAATTCGATGATCTGCAGAATTTGTGAGGTTGAAATACCAATTGTACATGTGGAGGAGCACTCTCAAATCTGCACGATTGCTGATAGATGTGATTTGAAAGGCTTAACTGTAAATGAACGGCTTGAAAGAGTAGCTGAAACTATTGAAAGGATCATAGAATCATTGACACCGAAAAGCACACCAAAAAGCACTGATGGTCCTGGAGAAAGCTTTGAGACTGCTAGAGTTTCTACATCAAGTATGCAAGAAGATTTCAATGAGTTATCTCTTGAGAGAAACAGCTTTTCTTGTAGAAGCTCAGTAGACATACTTGACTCTGCTCGTGAAATCGACAATAGTTTTGTTAAGGATGACCTAAACCTTTTGCCAAAAATTTCATGTAAAATTCAGTCCTGTTTCAAACTTGATCAAGGCACAAAGGTTTCTTCAGTTGGAACCTTGACACCAAGATCACCACTGTTAACACCACGAACCAGTCAGATAGAAATGTTAGTCAGTGGACGAAGAACAATATTTGAACTTGAGAATTACAGCCAGGTATGTACCTTAATTTAATTTTTGAAATGTTGCATGCATTTGTTATTTTTGTAGAAAACAGTATTTACTCTAAATTGATATCTTAGCTTTTGACCAAACAATATGATATTAGCTTTGGATAAAAATCTTTGTCTAAATGGATATCTTAGTTTTTGACCAAACAATAAGATGTTAGGTTGAGGAGGTTGATCCCTTGGGATTGAAATCAATTTTATGTAGTCCTTTATTAGCCTTGCAAAAAAATTAGTACCGATAGGTATTGAAAGGGTCTATGATGGGTGTCTGCATTCTTTGAGAATGTTGATGAAGCATGAATGGAATGTAGCTTATTATATGTGGCATTGTATTAAAATTGAAATTTAGTTGAGGAATAGATTGAATGAAGATTTGCGATACTTGGTTGTTGGGAAAATAATTTGGCAGGAAGTTTAATCTGTTGATGTATCAGAGTACGTTTTTGGTACAATGAAGATGTATCAAACTTTACAAAGAGAAGTTATTGATTTCTTGTTTCCGGTGAAATGTTTGTCCCAGTCTCTAATTTGGGGATCTCATGATTAAGTTTTATAAATTAATAATTTGTATGTATTTTTGACAATCCTAATTTCTTATTGTATTATTTTTTTTTCCTTGGAGTTTTGCAGTGCATTTATTCTCTATTAGAGACTAATCAAGAAATGTATTGACTAGAACTTGGTATTTTGATGATGCATGAATTCCTTTTCTGCAAGTCTTTGAATAAAAGGCCTACAAACTAGGGCAGCTCAAATAATGCATTCACATTTAGCTATCAGTACTTAAGTTTCTGGTTCTTTTGGTTCCTATATTGCTAGAGTTAGTCGCCCTTGTGCTTCAGGCAGTCTTTCCTTAGGTTGAAGCTTCCAAATACAGTGTCACACTTTTGACCTTAGTGAATATCCCAAAAGAGTGGCTTGATTTGTGAGGGTTTCAAGCATTACTTAAAATGTGAAGGACGTCTCTAAAGAATGAGATTATTGAACGGAACTCTATTGCTTTTTCCCTTTTACTTTTCGTTTAATGCTGATAGGAATTTGAGTAGTATGGGTTGCCTAAGTCCCCCATTGAGTTGAATTCTCAATGGAGTATTTAAATGCCTTGGTTTTCCTCACTTCAACATTTAACTTTTGTGGGAGTGTTCCCAAGGTCACTTGGGTCTCTGTCAACACGGAAAGGGCTACCATGTGTGTGTGTGTGTACTTATTTCAGGTTATGCTTCCATGAAAAAAGTGTACTAAATGTGCTCTCCTTTGGTAAGTTAACAAAGCAAGGGAAATTCATCTTTCTACAAAAGCAGCTAGCACATTTTAGTGCGTCAGTAAGTCCATTTGCTGCTTTAGCAAGGCTAGAAAGACAAATAGCTAGTGATGACTAGCCATATAGTAAGGGAGAATGGATATGAGAAAGAAAGACAGCATAGGCTCTTTTATCTGAAGGGGAAAATAATTAGTTTAATTGCAGAGTTTAGGAAGACTAGGTTCAGCTTAATCAAGCGGCATTTGTTTGATAACTTTCCTCTAGTTTCTTATTATTAAATTTTGATGTTTCTTTCTCTGAACATTCGTGTTGTCGTATTGATAAATACAAAATCACATGACAGATTAACAAGCTGGTGGAAATTGCACGTTCAGTTGCAAATGTGAACAATTGTGATTACAGTGCTTTGGAGCATATGCTTGATCGCTTAGAAGACCTTAAATATGCCATTCAGGACAGAAAGGTGGATGCTCTTGTTGTGGAGACTTTTGGACGACGCATAGAGAAACTTTTGCAGTGAGTATTTTTAAGTTATCTTTCATTTTTCTTTATCATATATTTCATGCAGTTTCTCAAATTCTTGTAAAACCTTTTTGAATATATCTTACTATGTCAAGATGAACTTAATTAGCTTCTACTGTATTTACCTTTTATTGTGATTAGTTTTCCTCTGGTGGTATTGTGACATATATGCTAAAATGAAATATGCAATTTAACTTTATAGGGAGAAATATATATATCTCTGTGGGCATATTGAAGATGAAAAGGCAGACTCATCCAATGCCATGGCTGATGAGGTGAGTTCAGTGGAAGATGATACTATACGTAGTCTTCGTGCTAGCCCAATTAGTCATTGTTCTAAGGACCGAACCTCTATCGAAGACTTTGAAATAATAAAACCAATAAGCCGGGGTGCATTTGGACGAGTTTTCCTAGCCCGCAAAAGAGCAACTGGTGATTTATTTGCTATAAAGGTCAGCCTCACCTCCTCAAATGGTTTCTTTATAAAACAAGAAATTGACATAAATTGCCTTCATCATTTTGACTTTGTCAGTATGCAATTTTTCCTTTTGATAAGTAGATATTTCATGTCTGTTTTGGCAGGGAGCACTGCATGAGTAAAGTGAAACAATAGCTTGTTTTCCCGTTTTCCCCTATCTTTAATATATATTAATTTTTCATGCTCTGTGAGGGGCCCGTTAGAGATTATAATAAAATTATTCTTGGCCTTTCACTTGGTACTTCAAGAAATTGAATTGAAGTTGCCCTTGTCTTGCATATAGTAATGGTTGCCTCAGCAAAAGAAAGGATGGTTTTTTTTTTTTTTTACAATGAAACCAAAAAGAGAACTCACACAGATAATTCAATATCCAAAAACCAGTTCCTTAATGTAGGAACGGAATTGGTTTTTCCAGGATTCAGATGCTGAAAGCCAAAAAAAAAAAAAGAAGAAGCCAAAGTTGCTTTTAACAGTAGAAATGAGAAGATAGACAATTGAAAGTGCTAACTTAATGAGGCTATGACTCTCCTTAGCAACCACTTCCAGAATATTTCACATCCTTCCCTCTACTGCCAGTTTTATTCTTCTTCCTAACATCCTTGTGACTTGCTCTTCCTCTCACATCCATCTCAGTCTCCACCTATCCCCCCTCCCCCTCTGCCCGAGCAAGATACTCGTGTTTCCCCCAATTCTGTTGTCCTGCTTTCTCTTATATTCATTTTATACCTCTGAGGGTATACCATGGTTGTAGGGGTCCATCATTTTACATTTGTTTCTCCCTACTTGAACTATGTTACAAAATTTTGAACTATATGAGTTGTGTGGAACCATAATACTAAAGTACAAAATTGGGGCAATATTGTTTTCAACTCATATATATGTTCCTCACGTAAGTCAGGATTAATGCATTTAAACTTTATAAATGATGTCAGTTGAATTCTCAGATAATAACTAGTATAGATTGGCATTTACATTTAGTGTCTAGTGCACTACTTCCATTTAGTGACATTTTGTGGCATTGACATTTAGATTGAGCCAATTCTTAAGATGCAACCAAAGAATGAACTTTCTTCTGAATGCCTTCGGGAACTTAGGTCAGATTCTGCAAATATACGTAAGTCATAGCTCTTCATTCATAATGTTAAGTATCAGCATAACTATACTGATAGTATAAACCAAGAAGTGCTAGGTTTTTTGTGACCTAAAGTTTCCAGTTAGTTAGCTTGAAAATAAAGATAAAACCCTTTCCTTTAATTGATAGGCCTCTTTCACATCATTAGCAAATAGCAACACATAAGCATTGAAAAGTTTCCTTACAATATATTGACTGTAAAAACTGATGATGAAGTTGATGGTGATTCTGTCGCATTCATACACAATTTTTTTGTAATCTGTTAGTGTTTAAAGATGTAAAAAGGCTGAGATCACGTGATACTGGATAGAATGAGGGTGTACGTACTTAACAGTGTGGTTAGAGAAAGAGAGAAGTTTATGAAGTATTGACATGATTAATCAGCCTCCTTAACCATCTTATTTATAGATAGATGAGTATGTGGTAAATTCATTATATCTTACTTGTTTTGGAGTGCTAATCCTACTGGTCCTAACCTCCTAGGAGAATATAATACGAACCCATTCCTAAAAGCTCACTAAGGTATAAAAATACATATATTTATTGATGCAGTACAGTTAAAGTATTCTTACTCCAGCATAATTTTTTTGGTTTTGTTGGCTATAGAAATTGTCGATTCCAAAGTAATAAACTAGTGATTAAAGGTCTTTTTTCAACATTTTGCAGGTTCTGAAAAAGGCTGATATGATCCGTAAAAATGCAGTTCAAAGTATATTGGCTGAGCGAGACATTCTTATATCAGTTCGAAATCCCTTCGTGGTGAGCAGGTCCTACAATTTACTATCCATCTGAGAATGCATTACATATGGGTTTATCTATCTAATATTTGTAATTTGATGATGAACAGGTTCGGTTTTTCTACTCTTTCACTTGTAGAGAAAATCTTTATCTGGTTATGGAATTTTTAAACGGAGGAGACCTTTATTCTCTACTGAGGAATCTTGGTTGCTTAGATGAAGACATGGCACGTGTATATATGGCAGAAGTTGTGAGGGTCTTACCACTGTATTTTTTTTATTCTTACACTTGTTTTTCAGTCATTCAAGTTCTCACAAGGATTTATGTTTCTTCTCTTTTTTTTTTTGGTTCACCTTTCTTTCTTGTTTTCCTGTTTGTGGTTTTCTAACAGGTGCTTGCATTGGAATATTTGCATTCCTTGAATGTAATTCATAGAGACTTGAAGCCTGATAACTTGTTGATTGGTCAAGATGGCCACATCAAGGTCAGCATTATACAATTTATATACACTCAGAAGTGAATATATGTTCTTGTCTTTTTGTGGCTATGTAGTGTTAAATAGTTTTTCATGTGAATGTACTATATAGCATGAAGTTTTATTTTAAGATCTCAAAGATGTCAAAAAATATTTTAGGTTGAGTAATTCACTCTCCCCTCCTCTGGGAGATGCTCAGATTACATGGCCCTCCCTTCTGTGTTCTCTGAATTTGACTTGCTTACCTTCATACTTACAGTACCTTCTCCAGCTATCAGGGCTATTCTTCAAAAAGAGCAAAAAAGATGTTTCTGTCTTTCAAAGAGCTGAAGTTTATTTCTTCACAACACTATACTCTAAAAGTAAGTAGAAGGCTTAGGCAAAAAGCGAGTTCAAGTTGTTTATGAGTTCTTCATTCCCAATCAGAGATTAATTAAACTTAGAAGGTTTCGTAAAATTTGCACTAGTCTCTTTAGAATCATAGAAAAAAGGGCCTTATAACAGAAGAATTATGACAAAAGGTAAGCTATAATTCTACTTAGTTTAACCAAAGGGGCCTTAAATTCAATTACTTATATTACATAACAAATATCACATATGTAGCTCAGCAATATGAAATAATCACTTTTTAAAAATTTTAGAATAAAGTAAATTTATGATTCTCAACACAAAATAAATAACATTATAATAAAATTTTAAGAGATACTTTTTCTGATAAGGTATTCTTTTAGTGAAAGAAATCTATATTATCTAGAGTATTTAGTTCAATTTTTAGCTACAAGAGAGTTTCGTGTATATATTCAAAACAAATGAGAGAATTGTACTATCTTGAGCAATTTACTCATTAAATATAGGTATTATTAAGCACAGACTAGTTTGTTCTATACATGCATGATTTAGAGCTATAGTTTCTGTTTTATGGTTTTCATCTGTCTAGACTCTAGCACTTCTACCTTATTGTTCATTTCCTTATTAATGCCCCCGTGATCCTCCATTGTTTATTGATAAAAATATCTAATGTTGTTGTTATACTATCAATAGAACTATGCTTGGTGTTTGAGTTGAACTTTATGATAACAATTTTTCTTTTTTTTTTTTTTTTTTTTTTTTTTTTTTTTTTTTTTTTTTTTTTTTTTTTNTATTGTTTACTTCAAGGATAATGTGTTGTAGACCAGTATGATAGTTTTTCTTCATTCTTAACTGCTCTTGATTTTACCATTCTCTTTTGAAAATGAAACTGTTGAAGTTAGAGAAAGAAAGGTGAAGATCTAAAGTTAGAGAGATAAATAATAAGACAATTTTACAATCAGCACAACCAGGTGTATGTGATCCACATTCTCCTCTTTTTCTCTTCTTTTTTTCTCTCTAACTCAAACTTTACCCTTCTCTCTAACTTCAGCAGTTCCTTCCTTGGGTTTTTCATACTTTATTTTTTCACTTCTAATGATCAGAAACTATTTTACAGTACTTAATGACTAAAAACATTTCTTTTTTCTTAAACTAATCCCTTTCAAAACAGTTGACAGATTTTGGGCTCTCCAAGGTTGGCCTTATGGACAGCACAGATGACTTATCAGCTCCGTCAGTTTCAACTGATGAATTACTAGGAGATGATGAACCCAAGAAACAGCATAATTCAAATGTGGAAGAACGTCAAAAGCAAGCAGTTGTTGGAACCCCTGATTATTTGGCTCCTGAGATACTTCTTGGCATGGGACATGGTTTGCCGTTTATCTACTGACTAAACTAGTACATCCGATTTGAATAAATTAATAAAATACTTTTAGTTAGCCACTCTCGGTTTTTGCTTCTTTGAATTTCATTTTCTGTGTTTTACATTCTTGTATATGCTCTTTGTGCAGGTGCAACTGCAGATTGGTGGTCTGTGGGTGTTATACTTTATGAACTCCTTGTGGGTATTCCACCATTCAATGCAGAACATCCACAGGTAGTTATTTTTGATATAAAATTTTGTAACCTTGTGCCAACACGTTTTATGCTATTTTTAATTTGACCATATTTAAAACTTCTTCACTTGAATTTATCATTTCAGAATACAGACCTACTTGAATTTAGAAATCACTATAGATATGGTGGAGAAAGAAGGAAGACAACCTAGGATTCCTATCTAGGGTTCTTGGTCGTCACACCAGTATACACCATCAGAAGTCTAATAAAGTACCATTCAATGACCTAATACTAAATTTAATAACTCTAAATAGTTATGATCAAGGAATGTTATGAAATATTACAATCAGCCCCAACATCAATATAAATCAAACAAGTGAGATCCTTTGACGTTTAAGCTATGCCTTCTAGATTATTGTGTCTCCATCAGGTTTTTTTCAGTATATGAAATTCATATACCACCATATATATTTTTAGTTTTTTTATTTTTTTATTAAGTGAAGAGTGAGATCTTATTTCTGAACCTGCTAATAGGGGTATCAGTCTGTCTTTTTCCAATGGAAACCTGGTTCAATATGGACCACTTTCTGATACTTGCATTCTTTTGTTCATGTAAAAAAATGGTGGGTTATTTTTGCTTTTACTTTGTTGAGTACTTCACAGCTTTTTGCATATCTTTAATATTTACTTCAATGATTTGTTACTTCATTTTCTATATAATGTTATTCATCATTGAGAACAACCGTTTAATCGGGGTAATGCCAATGCATCTACCATAGCTTATTTTTGCTTTATTTTCATTATAAGATTATATATGTAAAATTTGTTGGGACTTGAAGGGGTTTTAAATTATGTATTTTTATTTTTTGAAGATATGGATGGAAACCTCAATAATGCTTCTCGCGTGTTTCTGTTCTGCAGCAAATCTTTGATAACATAATTAACAGAGACATACAGTGGCCCAAGGTACCTGAGGAGATTAGCTATGAAGCATATGATTTGATTGACAAGTAAGCATGTTCTTTCTAATGGATAAATAAGGCTATTCTCTGAAATAATAATATGAACATTATACACATCTTGCCTCAGCAAATCACAATGACCTGGATAAAAAGATTAGATGTGTTGAGATTAATATGTTGGAGAACTAAAAGTTATCTTGAAACTTCTAATGTGTATTTAGAATGTTTATGTATCGAACTATTGTTCATGTATCAAGAATTGTGATTGATGCTTTTAGTATTAAATAGGGTTAATGTAACTCGTCACCTAGTGTGCCTTTATATACCCACGTACTTTGATTGTAAGAAAATTCTTAGTGAATCAAGTAATAGACTGAAAATTAAGTTCGGGAGAGAAATCCTTTTCCGTAGAATATTATTTCATCCTCCTTTCAACAAGATGGTTAGAGTTGATAATAGGAGAAATCCAAAGGATTTTTATTCAAATAGTCTTCATAATTGGGAGATCATGCTGGCATTGCTGTCGTCCCCTTTTCAAGATTGTGAACTTAATATTTGTATTTTGTCCAAAAAAAAAACCTTAATATTTGTATGATGTCCTTGTTTGAAATTTGTTCAAATTGTACGTATTAGTTCAAAGTACACAACTTTTTTTTCTGTTTGTTTTTAAAATTTTACTATTTTGGTTTGGTATGCCATGAAAATTTCTTATACCTAAAGCTGATGTTATAATTGGCCCAACTTTGTTATCAAGACAAAGAAATGGAAGTTAAGTTGGCAATTCACCCTGTAGACAACTTGATTGCTATTTTGTTATCAAAAGAATATTTGATACACTCGCAACAGACACACATAGGATATATTCTTATGGTGTTTAAGGTTTTATATTGCCTTTATCTAAATTATATTCTAAAAATAATAGTTAAGACAATCAACTACATGACTTAGACATGAATTTGAAGTTCTGACTGATCATTCTGATTTCCGATTAAAGAAGCAAGGGCTCTTTAATTTGACTAAATCTGTCCGGACATGCTAGGCTAGTTTGAGTGAATTTGAATTATTTTCATACTTTATACAGCTTCTAGTGTACCTCTAATAGCTTCTTCGTGATGGTTGTGTTGGTTGGTAAAGATTAAAGATTTTGCTCTTCTGTTTTAACCATTAAGACTTGTCATATTGGGTATGACTGACAACGAATTCTGTTCAGATTACTCTGTGAAAATCCTGTCCAAAGATTAGGAGCAACAGGATCCGCTGAGGTGAGTGCTTTTCTGCTTTTAACAATGGGTTATATCAGTGCATTCAAACTATACTAGTTGAAAAAATTAAACACAACCTTTCTTGCAGGTTAAAAGGCACTCTTTCTTCAAGGATATTAACTGGGATACCCTTGCAAGGCAGAAGGTCTTTATCTTAATTTAACTAAAGCATTGATACGTTTGTGCAATATTTATGAGTTCTAATTCTTGGGATCTATCCTCAATGGCCGCAGGCTATGTTCATACCAGCAGCTGAAACTCTTGACACTAGTTATTTCATGAGTCGATACATATGGAACCCGGAAGATGAACATCTCGCTGGAGGTAGCGATTTTGATGACCTGACTGATTCTTGCTCCAGTGGTTCAGGCAGCGACTTAGCAGATGAAGAGGTTAGAGAACACTTTATAACTTCTGTAACTGTACCCATGCATCATAAACAGAGTTAAGCAATTTAGTAACTTTTTATGCCAAAACATATATTTACTTAATAGACTAAAAAGAATTTCTCGATATAAGAAGATGATTTTATTTTCAGTCTGTCTAGATAAGATGTGATATTATTTTTCCACTGCTTTATAGACTTTTTACTTTAAACAGAAAGTTTACATTTGGAAGAGTCATTGCCTTGTTATCCGGGTTCTGAAAATATGAAAATTAGCATAGGCAAAACACCGGAGCTCAAAATTTTGTTTACAAAGATCATCATATAAAGTGATTTTCGTATACCAAGTTAAAACATCCATTTAATCTAATATTTGTCTTTTCTATCCCTGTCTAACCACATTCTCCCTAATTACTCTATGCTTGTTAACCAGGGGGATGAATGTGGTAGTTTAGCAGACTTTAGTGGACCAGCTCTTGGAGTGCAGTACTCATTTAGTAATTTTTCATTTAAGGTAAGATTTGTTGTGCGTTGATATTTATGATATTTTCATTATTTTGTTTCTTTCATTAATTTCAAAATCTTGATTGGTTTGTTTATTATCTGAAAGTACACCCTTTTATTATTTTATTGTTTTTTCCTTGAACTTTTTTTTAACTTCTTTTGGTTAACAAGCGAAAGTAGTAAATGCTTAACCTCTTGTTAACTATCTACACCTCTCCTCAGTTCTCTCTATACCACACATTGTGACTTCAATTTTGAGGGGAAATTACATATTCCTCTCCTTCCCCTACCCAAAACACCCCGACACACCCTTTAACTCTTTTAACTTTTGCTTTGTAAAAAATTATTAATGTTATGAGATATAGATGGGGAGTATTTATTGCAATGGGTCTAATATATCAAGGGTCATAAAATAATAAATTATATATATATATATATAGATATAGATTAGGCCATAAGGGGGTATTGCAATAGAGGCATTAGCTATAATAGGCAACTAAAACATTTTGTAGGAGTGATTGTTTGTCTTCGTCAACCATGATAAGTATAGGAAGATGGCTTCTTACTTTTCCAATGTATCGAAGAAACTGTACTAATTATAACTTGTTTTCTTTCAGAACTTGTCTCAGTTAGCATCTATCAATTATGATTTGGTGATTAAAAATTCCAAAGAATCATCCGATGACTCCAAACCATCTATTTCGTGATATACTTGGAGGGTTGTAAGTTTTCATGCATCTTTGCGGATTTTAGAAAGGACAGTGTTCAACCAGGCAAATTTCTAGGAGAAAGAAGGTAAGATTTATTATTATTATTATTATNGCGTGATTTTTTATTTCTTTGTTTTCTGTTGCCCTTCTGAATGGCAATTGATAATCTGTTCAAAACATGTTAATACATCAATCTTTCTTTTGTAATAAATTATATTGTATTCTGATAAGTCGTGTGTTTTCTGATGACAATAGAGGCCGAAATTAGAATACATCACTACGGGAATAAGCTGTGTATTGAAGGCCCAGAGGAGTAAATGAGTAATCCAATCCTTGAAGACCATGCCATTTTTGAATACTGAGGTTGGATATGTTATTACTGCACAGCTCTTTGCCTCTAAAATGTATGCATCATTGCTAACATCATCCTCTCCCATTGCCATTTTTGTCAAATTGGCAAGAACACCAAGCTCCATTCAAGCATCAAACCATCAAGAGCATCTCGAATTTCAGCAAGATAATAACCATGAATCATACTCCTCTTTAGTCTAACAAAAAAAATATATAAAAAAAATATGTTGATTAACTCATACAAAGTAGTTAATATAGAAGATATTAAGATTAATCCTTACGAGTTTTATAAAAGAAAAAAAAGAAGGTTCTTCGTTGTTTGATTACACAGTCAAACTCGTAAACTTAAGTTTGATTATGGCCATTCCAAAGACATTATTAGTTGTGTTGGAGGTGTAGTGAGTGTACTATGTCAACGACGTCGTCGATTCTTCAAGGATTGGTTTTGTAGAGGTGATGGATTCGGATAATTTACAATATAATTTTAAGTTCAATCCTTTTTGCTCTCGTGTATAGAAATTTAACTTTTTTTTTTTTTTTTTTTTTTT
>QANZ01004375.1:0-71095 GCA_003254925.1 Chamaecrista fasciculata
TTAGTTATGCCCCCAATGTGAAACGTTGGTGTCAATTATACCTTAACTTCAAATTTTTTTGGGCCAAAGTCCTATTTTGGTCCCTCAAGTTTGCTTAAAGTTCCGTTTTGGTCCCTCAAGTCTCTAGCGAACTTTCCAGCGAAATACACGGTGACCCCAACGATTACGAAAACTCCTAATCCAAGGTTTTTTTGACCTCGACGACTTCCATTTTACCAAAAAAATTGATGATTTTTTCTAAAATAACTTTTAAACTGTTAAAAAAATGTTTTCTTTTTAAAACGAGTTAAATATATTTTAGACCCTAAAAATACAAGAATACGTGGAGAGATAATTTCAATTAATGAAATTACAAAGTCATTAAATTTATTGTAAAAACAAAAACTTCAAACGTTTTCTTTTATTTTGTATCACTAAATAGTTTTTAAAATATATTTCGTCAACTAATTTTTTTATCTTTTAAAATACATTTGAAAGCCTAATTTTAGTCATAAACAATTTTTAATTATATAAAATATAAATCGGGCCATACTTTTTATATTTAAGAAGTGAGAATTATATTTTTTTTCCCAATTAAAAAGCATTACCAATTTGCGTTATATATAATTTTTTATTCAAATCGAAAAATTTTATACAAGGATGAAGCATACCTTTAAAAAAATAGTTTTATTAAGATTCGAAGTTGATTTGAAACAACGAGGAGATTTGTCATATCGGGGAAGTGGAGGCAAAAGTGCTCAAATAGCTGTCTATAGTGAAGCATCTTTTTACACGAACGTTCTTGAAGTTGAAAGCTCCGAAGAGCACTTTGATTTTGATACATTGAGTTTGGATTCTTAGAGCAACGCTTCGATCAGGCGTCATGTTCGGCGCCACTACGTTATCGCTATCTTCAAGAGCGATCAGAAGCCCTAGTTTAGGCTTCACTTCTGGTCAAAGGCTCTTCAACGGTGGTTTGATACCAGCAGACAAAGTTTTCTTCTCTTCTCGCTTTAGTCCCGTTTCACTTCGATGCTATGCCGCGCCACCTGCTTTCGACAGAGTTCGAGTTCAGAATCCTATCGTCGAAATGGACGGTAACTGTTTCGAGATTAAATTCTGATGCTTTCTGTACTTTAGAAAATTGGTGGACGAAAGAGAACTTCTCCGAGTGTCTTCCTAAGGTACTTTGCTGTATATGTGTTTGATGAGTTTCTTTGCTGGTTAGGTGATGAAATGACAAGGGTAATATGGAAGATGATCAAGGATAAGGTATGATTATGAATACTTATCTTTAATGGGTTCTTTATCCCTCTCATGCTGGCTTTTCTGATGGTTTTGGATTTGTTTTGACATAGTGTTTAATGTGACTGCAGCTTGTATTTCCTTATCTGGATTTAAATATAAAGTATTTTGATTTGGGAATTCAGAATCGTGATGCCACTGATGACAGAGTTACTGTAGAAAGTGCTGAAGCCGCTCTGAAGTGAGTAATTTTAATTGGAATCACGTATAACACTAGAATTAATAAGATGATAAGTGATAACTTATATTAATTTGTTTTTGTTGGTGTTACTTTTATGAGTTTACATTCCAGCTGCTGAATTTGGTTTGGCTATGTTGAACTACAGCAGTGAAATATAACAAAAATGGGGGAGAGCAATGCATGCAGTAAATGAATCTTTACTGTATCAAGTGTTTCATGGTGAAGCATTAGGTTTCATTCCCCTGCAAAATAATAAGGAAAGAAAAATTAGGAGCATTGATGTGAAGAACATATATGACTTGATTCTTCTTGTGGCCCAGAGTAGATAGCTTAGGCTATCCAATGGGAAGCACTAGGGGAGCTTTTGGGGTTTAAATGTGCTCGATTAATAATTAGGTAGAATTATAATTTTTTTTAGTGATGATGAGAATTTTAATGCTAAGTATTATGGGAAGGAAGGTTTTGGTTTGCTTTACTTGCTTTGCCATTGTGGATGGGAAGGAAGGTTTTGGTTTGCTTTACTTGCTTTAGTGATGATGAGAATTTTAATGCTAAGTATTATGGATGCTTATATACTGTGTTCTGCAGGTTCAATGTTGCTGTAAAATGTGCAA
The DNA here is from genome assembly GCA_003254925.1 of Chamaecrista fasciculata. Classification (NCBI taxonomy): domain Eukaryota; kingdom Viridiplantae; phylum Streptophyta; class Magnoliopsida; order Fabales; family Fabaceae; genus Chamaecrista; species Chamaecrista fasciculata. The sequence continues at coordinate 2,080 of QANZ01004375.1, forward strand.
CAATAACTCCTGGTTAGTTGTGCTTGGCTTGAAATAGATCAGCTGCTCTGTATTATTATTCATGAGCAAATCTGCAACTTACTTTGGATTTTGCTGTATTGAGTGTCTTTTTTTTTTTGGGATTGAGTGTCTTCGTTTATCCATATTCTACAATATTTTTCGTTCACGGCAACTTGACCCAACTGTTTAAGTTTATTTTATTATTATTGTTACATGGATGGAATTTTGTTTACTCTATATCAATTTTCCAGATGAGACTAGAGTCAAAGAATTTGGACTGAAGTCTATGTGGAGGAGCCCCAATGGCACAATTAGGAACATTTTAAATGGTTTGTAATATGTTCTCACACTTTACAATATTAATTTGCAAATATAAATTGTTTGTTTTGCACTTGTAGCTGTTTATTTTTATTTTATTTTAACTTTGTCATGTTTCTTTCTTTTATGTTTGGAAGTTAAATGACCATGTTCATAGTGTATGAGATGTTAATACGCATAAGCAAATATTGCTTAGTGGGGAAAAAAAGTTTCATTGATATACTTGTATGATTTCTGTATTTGGCAACTTTTTTTTAAATCACTCAGAAGTAGATATTACATATATGCCACTGTTGCTGTCTAATACAAATTGCAATTATTCATTGCATTGGAGGTATGCTGGTCTGATTAGTTTACTTTACTTCCCAGTCTTTAATATATTCGGCTGCTGGTTGTAAAATTTACATGGGCATAAGTTACGAAAACCTTGCTGAAATCACTCTCTACCCCCCATTATAGTTTTTAAACTTATAATGGTTTCCATTGTCTTTGTGTTTCACCTGCACTTCAACGAAATTATATGAAACTAGGGAGGGTAATATCATTTACTCAGTTTCCCCCCTTTTTCTAACAGGTGAGGATCATATAATTCACTACAAGAACATCTATATTTTGTAATTTTGTTATTGATTGCAACTAATTGTTTGGATTTTTCGTATGAATAAAACTAGTTAACTGGGGTTTTTCTTGAAAATCCTAAAGTGAAGAAATTCTCCTATCTTAGTTTGTACAGAATCTGATGTTGTTGCTGATTCTCTATTGTGCAATAAGCATGAATTTTGTTCACTGAAAATAACATACAATGTGGTGCTAAAATGAACATTCATAACTATTGGGTAAGCACATTATGGAATTAGATGATATTTAATGGGGTTTATTTTGTTGAACCTGAATAGTCTGGGCCTTTCGATTATTGTCAACTTGGTCAACTCCACAGGCAATCTATTATGTATACATAAAATTAGATATTTATGAAACTATGCTATGGAATATTGTATTTATGTGGTGTATGAATATCATGTAATTTGTTTCAACTGCATCTTGTTCGACATTATGTGCATTTGAGCAATCTCTGTTTTGTATTTGTCTTCCTAGATTCTTACTAATTCATGCTTCAAATATGCGTTGATTTAGCTTTTAATATTCTATTTTTAGTACATTCTTTAGGGGTCTTCTTTAAATGTTTTCAAATTCCATTTTGTGAGAATTTAACTTTCTTTGTAGGTACTGTTTTTCGTGAACCCATAATATGCCGCAACATACCTAGAATTGTCCCTGGTAATGTCTAACTCCCATTTTGATCCTTAATGAAGGTGAAATACCTTTGGAACTTATTCTTCTGTTTTCAGGGTGGAAGAAACCCATATGTATCGGCAGGCATGCTTTTGGTGATCAGTATCGTGCCACGGATTTAGTGATTGGAGGACCAGGGAAGCTTAAGTTGGTATTTGGTATGCTAATTTCCAAATCCTTGCCACAAATGGAGCTGAAATTCTGTACTAATATTAAATTTTACTTTTCGCTTACCAATATATGTATGTCTCTAATTTAGTTCCAGAAGATGGGGAAGCTTCAACAGAACTAGATGTTTACAATTTCAAAGGCCCAGGTGTTGCACTTGCTATGTATAATGTTGACGAGGTTTGTTTTGTTTTGTGATTGCAGAGTGTCTGTCAATTGGTGTTAATTAAATATTTGAGCTCTTCCTTTCCTAATGTTTCAGTCTATTCGAGCTTTTGCTGAATCATCAATGTCACTGGCATTTGCAAAAAAGTGGCCACTTTACTTGAGCACCAAAAACACCATTCTTAAGAAATATGATGGCAGGTGAATCTTTTATCAACTGTTAGAACCCACTGCTTTACTGTATTAAATATCTTAAAACAGTGCGTAACCCAACCTCCTAGTAGAAGGATAGATATGTTAGAGATGAAAAAGATAAACACCTAAGACACTAGGTAACTTGTCTTTTGAGAGACAGGGCTCTCCTACCTATTGCCTGTTATATTCCTCCCCTTTCACACTCCAAAAGCTGCCTATAAATACCCATCCAGTCAGCATCTTTGCCCCTTGCTCTTATCACCGGTATCCAGCTCAGCATTCTCTCTCTCTCTCTCTCTCCTCATATCTGTTATCAGCTCAGGACCATCTTTTACGACCTTCCTCTCCTTTCATGTTCTCCTTTTATATGTGTGAACTACAACAGGTCGAACATTCACTCTCTCTGCTTTTTAGCATACTGATTGAATTGTTTGCTATTATTCTATTATTTAGAGTAATATCAACTGTACAATTCGACCATTAGATCAGTTTGATAGGATACATTAAGGAAAAACACAGGAACAAGACACTCAACAAACAACAAAGAACAAAAGGGGTATCTGGTATTCAAGATGCCAGACTCTCTTCCACACCTTTCCTAATATTTTCCTTGTTTTCCCATGTTAAGAGACCCTATATGCATACCTACATGGCCAGCGTTTACTCTCACTCTGCTAGCATAACACACACACTCTCTCTCTTAAGGGTCAGAGTTCATTCTGTACTGGTCAGCACACCACTCCCCCTCTTTTTGTCGAACACAAAATTTGTTCCATTCATAATGGGGCAAGGTCCAATAACAGCCGCCACCCTCCCTTTACCTTTTGTCCCTTCTCTTGTAAGTCTTAATCATGGCAAGTCTATCACATACTATCTAGCGTCAACTTAGTTTGCCCAACATATTTGTAAATTAGACAGCCTTTGTTTTTATTCACTGTTATTGGAGAAAATTTACAGTTTGAAATTATGACAGGTTTAAAGACATATTCCAGGAGGTGTATGAAGAAAGATGGAAGCAGAAGTTTGAAGAACACTCTATTTGGTTCCCTTTTTTTCCCCCTTTTTTCTTTTGTCTGAAGCAATTTGCTTTTATGAATTTATATTCAACGTTGGTGATTGTGATTCTTTCTTCAGGTATGAGCATAGGCTAATTGATGACATGGTAGCGTATGCAGTAAAGAGTGAAGGTGGATATGTTTGGGCTTGTAAAAATTATGATGGTGATGTCCAAAGCGATTTACTTGCTCAAGGTGAGGTTCAAAGCATCTTTTGTCCAGGATGATAAACACAGTAGTGGTATATATGATGTTAACAAGAAGCAAATTTTGGATCAGTCAGAAGTCAGAACATTGGAGGGCCTTCTGCTCTAACACTTGAAGGGAGGATTGACTATTATGCACTTTACTTAGAGAATGTTTTAGATCCTTTTTGGAATTTGAACTACTTAAATTGGTTTAGTCTTACCAGCACTAAATGCATTGCTTCTTGGGAATCAAGCTCTGATAGTGTGCTAATTGTGATTTTTGAACTTTTGGTCATGCGGGCTATGTGAATTGTGTTATTTATTGAAGACACTTGTAGTATATTATATTATAAGTCTCAAAGAGAGCTTTTGAAACTTCAGTAACACAAATATCTCTGGCCTGGTAGGAAGGATATTTAAATAGACTTTCCTAAAGTCCCTTTTTTTATTTGCAGGATTTGGCTCGTTGGGCCTGATGACTTCTGTGCTGGTTTGTATTCATTACTTTTTTTTGTCCAGATATTACCCAAAGAAAAAAATAGTAATACCTAGTTTGGTTACTGGACATCTATATTTAACAACTAAAATTTTGCAGTTATCTTCAGATGGAAAGACACTAGAAGCAGAGGCAGCTCATGGAACTGTAACTCGGCATTTCCGGTTTCATGAAAAAGGACAGGAAACTAGTACAAACAGTATTGCTTCCATATTTGCATGGACGCGAGGACTGGCACACAGGTATTTATTCTCATGCTTTATTTTAGAACTCGCAAATTATTGTCTATACTGATGTTATGGAATGTACATACTTTGAATTGTGAGTTGTGTTGATTTGCAAAACATCAGTGTCTTCTTTCAAGCTCTCAAGTTAATAATAGTGCTACCTTCTCATTTGAGTTAGTTCATTATGATTAGGGTGCTTGTCCCATGATGTCTAAATTTGGTATTAAATAGTTTCGGTACATTCATTGATGACTATTGTTTTACTTGGTTATAACTAATGAAAATAGTTCTGAATTGTTTTCTTACTTCTGTAATTTTTCTCTTTCTTCTGCACTTTTTGAGCTGAAATCGAAACTCAATTCAATGTTATTGTGCATAACCTTACATAGTGAAAATGACAATGGGTATTTTTCTAGAGCATTCCAATCTTACGTCCAACTTGATGGGATGTGTTATAGAATGTACATAATTTAGGAAGTAACTAATTGATGTAAATTGGGGAAACCTATTTGTATGAATTGTAATCCCCTGTAAAGGACATACTCAGAAACCTATTTGCAGGTTGGTCAATTGTAAAAGTTTCATATCATTTGTGCCTTCTTTTTGACATTTTATCTACCTTCAAGGTGGTTATTTTCCTATGAGAGATGTAATGTTCATGGCAAGGAACCAGTTATTTTCCATTTTTGGGTCCTTACGCATTGAACATCCAACTGAAAAAGTTTTCTAATGATTTTCCATTCTTGAGGTTTTTATCTCCATATATATATAAATATATATATCATTTGGTAGCATATTGTTCATAATGGTAATGGAATATCTTTAAGCTATCCACTAAAGAGCATGGGGTGGTGCGACATGTACAAATTGTTTTATATTTTCTGTGGCCTTCATTATCCTCTTTTTCTTTTCTTTATTATTCTTGGTGTGATTTTCATGTTATTTGCTAGGGCCAAGTTGGATGATAATGAGAGATTACGGGATTTTACTGATAAGTTGGAGGCTGCATGTGTTGAGACAGTGGAGTCGGGAAAGATGACCAAAGACCTTGCCATTTTGATTCATGGACCCAAGTAAGTAATTCTCCCATTGTCTCTTTTCACTTTAACAAGTGACTTCCATAGTTTCTTTATCTAATAAAAATGAAGCCTGAGTTAAGTATTAGCACTTAGAGTGTAAATTTGCTTAGGGACCCAATTTCAAAAGTTGAAATTACAAAAACCCAATTGAAAATCGATGTTAAGCACTGCTAAATTAATTCAACCTAAAATTAAGTTTCTATAATTATTTTTAATCTTAATTGTTTTAGATCTACATATGGCAAGTATAAATTGATGAATTTTTTTAGTCTCTTGGATGATACAGTCTCCTTTGTTCCTCTCTCTCCTCAGTCCCCACTCTTCACTTGTTTATACATTAATGAGACTGAAATAACTTTGAGGAACCCTCTCTTAAAGTTAGCTGTTAAGTGGAGAGAACCAAGTCACTTAGGCTATGTTTGGGAGTTTTAGTGAGGATGGAGAGGAATTGTCATTTATGGAATGGAATGGAGTGGAGTGGAATGATTTGAGTAGATATGTTGTTTGGAAGTTATCATTAATGGAATGGAATGGAATGATTTGTTATTTTTTTTCTAATATTGCCCTTTATAGTTATGTTTGTTTAATATTAAAGTTGGATAAAATTATAATTTTAATAAAAATAAGAAGGGTATAATTGTCTTTTGAGTTTTAATCCAGCCCTCTCCATCCTTGTCCTCGCCAAATTGGGGAGACAACAAATATGAGGTTTTGGATGGACAAGGAAGGCTTGGAAGGCCCTTCCATTCCATTATCTAAAGTGGCTCCATTCCATTCCATTGCCTCGGTGTCCCTCCATCCAAATGTAGCCTTAAATACTCAACCAAGTCAGCCATACTATTGAATTGGGACTTGGATATCCTCTACTATCCCAATTTCCATCATAGCTCTATCCCTAGAGAGTTGATATCCCAATTATTGCCCTTTAGACACTTTGCTTGGCTTTCTACTAGTCGGATGCCTATCCTGGTAGCCTTTGAAGAACCCTCCCTAAAAGTTAGTTGTTGAATGGAGAGAACTAAAGCACTTGAATATGTCACCAAATAACCCATACTATTCAATGTGGGACTTGGACATCTCATAGTACACCAGTCCCCATCATCATACTTCCTATCTCAATTTCAACTTTACAGTCACTCTTACAAATATATTTGTTGGCATTGTCTTTTAAAGTCTTAATTTCATCAGCTAAAATTTATATTTTCTTTTCTAAAATTGAATTGGCCTCTTTCAAAGAATTTTGTTCTTCCTTTATTTTACTTCACTAATTTTGTAGAGCCAAAGCTCTTTCCAAGTGTTTTACAATTTTTAAAGATTCATCAAATAATTTTTCAAAAGCATCTTGTAATTCGTTATGAGGAAGAGAAGATTTTGATTATGTTCCTCATCATCATCTCTTGCCCTGTGATAAAATTTGTTTCTTGGACTTCTTCATTAGCTTTAGATTGCTAGTCACTTTTTCCCAATGTTGATGGGATGTATTCTTTTTGTCTTTGTTTTTCTTCTTTAGAGTTTCCTACACTCACAGTAACTTAGGAGTACTTGTTATTTTCTTGATTTCTTTTTGTTGGTCTCCTTTCTCCTTGCCCATTTGTCGAAGAATTTTCTGAACTTTGTTCAAGAAATACAAAAAAAAAATTTCGTTAACCTAGAAGTTATGAAAAGGAGTGCTATTCTTTTTGTCATTCTCTTCATCTGTTTAATGAGATGGTGTAGCTTTGAGAGTGCGATTTTTCTTTTTCTTCTATTGGTTTCATCCGGGTTTAATGCACTTGTAAGAATAAGTATTCTTGCATGAATTTGAACTTTCATTTATCAACATCTCACTATTCACTACTTCACTTGATCATTATTTTGCTCTCCACACCTTGTGTTGCGATGTAAGGCCATTTTAAATACATCTCAAATATCAATGTCAACCACTACAAAGAAAGTTTTCATTCCTAGCTTCAAATATGTGTAATTTTCACTAATTGCAATATTAAATTTTGTGAATAGAAAGTACTTCGGATAAAACATGATTACCAAGTCTAGCTATTTCAGTTGAGACCATTTAGTCTTTTAGCAAGAGCCCAAGCTCTAAAAATGTTTAAAAAAAATAAATTCTTAAATCATGGTTAATAAGATTTATCCTTAATCCTAATTTAAGAAATCCCTGGCTTTGAGATTTTCAACCTTATGTCAAAAGAACTCATCAAGGTTTATCAAGAATTCCTCCTGGTACTTGTTATTCATTATTAAAATATTTTTTTTAAAGTCCTTTCATGCATTGACTGTGCTTTTACATATCTTGTATTATTTTAAATAGTTAAATGCACAAATCATTTTTGTACAATAAAATCTTTTAGATAAGTTGTGGGAATTGGGAGCTAATTGTTTGGACTATTCCAATATATGCAGGGTAACTAGGGATTTATACTTGAACACTGAGGAATTTATTGACGCTGTCGCACATAAACTATCTACAAAGTTCCGAGAGCCTGCATTATTGTAGAGTTTACCTTTTCAAGGGTGAGCTCTAAGTCTCTAGTGTTCTTCGTTCATTTTTTGGTGTTTGTTATTGATGTTTCAAATCTTTCGGCCTGAAAATTAGGAGCAACTGGGTTATTCTAGCACTCATTGTCATCCAAGCGAAGGTTTCTAATAGACAGACTTGAGCAATTGTGTGAGAAAATGAAAAAATGATGTGTTGTGAACTAAATGCAGTTTGGGACTATTTAGACATCAAAATAGAATTTCATATTTTGATGGCATTCAAGATAAGATAGTTTCCTTGAGTTTGAATAAATATTTTTATTTGTTTATTTATAAATCCTCCCAATGCCATTTGGGATCTTTTTCTATGAAAAATTTATCATGTATAATGACCAAGTGCAAAATAGCGGTCAATTGTTTATCTTTTAAATGAAATTTGAACATTGAGATGCCATTCTAATTCTAACGTGACAGGTTAAAAAGTATATATTAAGTTATGCAGCACATATTAAATGAATTAATTTATGATGATACGTGTTGCTTCTATGCAATAAGTAATTTGGTTTAATCTGGGCCATTTCTATGATCAAATGGTATTTTATACAATCATATTTAATGTTTAATGTTTTTTATTTCGTTCATCGTTTTTTTTCAAATTCAAAAAAATATATATATATATAAACAAATCTTGCATTATAAACTTCTCCATATTAAATAATTGTAAACGAAGGGAAAAAGTAATTTATGGAATAATTCAAATTACTTTTTAATATATATGTATTATATATATATGGATTACAGATAGATCCAACATCGGTATTCTTAGATGAAGTTAATTGATTTAGTCATTAGATTGATTGATTTGATATAAATTATAGATATAAGATTTATCTAACATGTGTTTTTAGGGCACATGTTAGAAGAACCTATATATATATATATTAGATGATTATGTACATAGAAATATTTAGATATTAAATAGTATATAATTAATCAGAGTTGACGATGGCATTATTTTAGGGATTAGATATGCACATGATAGTAGGTATTTANACTTTGAAAAATAATAAATCTAAACTTTTAATTTTGTGTAAATAATTTTTTATATAAAACTTTGCAAAACTTCAACAATTCATAATAGTGCCTTTTCAAAAATCAAATTCACGCATGCATAGCCAAATTATCAAAAGTATAAGAGCCAGTCCACACTTTAGATATTTATAGTATTGTTTAAATTTTTATAGTTGTTTATTTAGTATTTTAAGCATTATTTACATTATAATTATAATTGTTTTCTTAAAATAATTATTACAATAGATTTTTATTTAGTGTTTGCTGCATATGTGAAAAGTGAAATTTAATTCTTTTTCTGAGAGATGTTATTTCTTGTATATATGTAACTCCTTTTTTACCTAATATAACATGAAGTCATTTTCTATCCGCGTTTCCATAATCAAGGAAATGGCAGAATAGGAACATCCAACTCTTTTTTTCTCAAGAGGCGGAAGCTCTAATGAAAGCAGTCTAGGGAGTGGAAGCACACGTGGAAGCCGAATTACAAAAAAAAACGTAAGCAGTGGAAGCTCACTCGGCAGCCTCAGTCACATAGTTCTTCTAGATGGCGTGACCTTTCACTTGAACAAACTTCCATCGATCACAGAGAGACAATGAATTTGTTGATCCATCACGGGTAACTCTTTTTTTCTCAGTTTAGGAAAGTATTTTGTTCACCACTTATCATTTCTGTTTATCATGGTTAAATTGCAAATCATTATTATGTTCTTGCTGTTAATGAGTTTGTTGCTTTATCATGCAAGAAAACAAATAAGATTAGACGTGTTGCTAAGCCTAATCTCATTTGTTCAATTCTTGCTGTGAATGAGTCTGTAAATGACCTTATTAACCTATGTAGTTGACATTTAAAGACATATTGCAAGAAAAGTTTAATGTCATTATACATGAAGGTTTTAGAATGCTTAATGTGAAAGAGAAATTGAAAGAAAACGCCAAATGCCAATGTTTTTTTAATTCCTACAAGAGTTTAAACCTTCTTTATGCCACTTGTGGTTCAATTACGCCTGTGATTTGGCTATATTCCACTTTGGTACCGGGGCTAATTTAAATTTTCTTAATGCCACGTGTGGTTCAATTACGTCAAACACTTGTGAGCTAGTTTGTTTTGAGAGATTATTAAATTTGATTATGGTATAGCTTACACGTTGATCTCTCATAAGCCTAGTTACTCAAGTTGACAATTTTCAATGATACATGTCTAGATTATTGTAAATTTTTGCTGCCTTTTAACCATCAATTTTCAATGATACATGTCTAGATTATATAGATCCAACACCCAGTGACCGGAGCCAGAAATGTTAACAACAGGGGGCTAGAAATTTTTTTTTAACCCTAAAAGGGGGTCATTGGGATTATAATGCATACAATTAAATTATATTAAAACTAATTTGTAGTAACTACTGAAATTTTGGGGGGGCCGTGGTCCCCACCAGCCCCCTATCTCCGTGCCTGCCAACACCGATATTCTCACTTATCGATTAAATTCTTAGATGAGGTTAATTGATTTTGTTATTAGATTAAAAGATTGATTGATATATAAATATAGATATACTAGTAGATTATGTCCATATAAATATTTAGATATTGAATTGTATATACTATATAATTAATTACAGTTGACGATAGCATTATTTCAGGGATTAAATACACATGATCGTAGGTATTTAAAAGCCATGATTTTTTTTTTAAATGAGATCAATAAAATAAAAAACGAGAAGCAACATTTCTGCTTCTCAGTTAAATTGTTTTTTTTTCGTATTACAAAGGGAAAATTGTTTCTGCTTTGCGTAAAAATGTCCCGGCCTCACAAAAAACGATAAAAAAAAGGTATAAATTTAAAAATTGTTTGAGACAATATATCCGTCAATTCTATAAAACAGAAAACATAGATATAAAAAAATCACCTCTTCCAACCCAAAGAAAATTAAAGGTTGTGTAAAAAAATTCTTGAACTTTGAAAAATAATAAATTTAAAATTTTAATTCTGTAAACAATCTTCTATATAAAACTTTGCAAAACTTCACCGATTCATAATAGTGCCTTTTCAAAATCAAATTCACATGCATATCAAGAGTATAGGAGGAGCCAGTCCACACTTTAGGGTGGTAGGGTAGCTTTTTTACAGCAATTATTATTCTAATAGTTATACTAATAATTATTATTTATTTACTTAGGTTAGGGCAAGTGTAGATAGAGTAGGCATGTCTGCCGTTTGGGGAGATGCTTTTAGATACGTTTATTAGCACTACGGTATGTACTCCCTTTCCTTTTGTAACTGTTCCTTTTATAACAAAAAAAAAGTACTCCAAGATAATGTAAAGTATTGACAATGACCAGATAATGTTGAATTGAATTGCTTCTTTAAACATCGTGTACGTTTTAAAGTAACAACCTGAATTTGAACAAAGATTTTGAGAAATTAAGCAATGATACAAACTTAGGATAGACATACGTAGAGAGCATCAATACGACGTCAGCAATTCTAAACAGACTTCCAAACTCATAGCTAAAGAAAAAAAAAATGGCAATGATTCCATAACTTTCTGTTTAATCTTTTTTTTTTTTTTCCGTATGGAAGCGAATTGATGATCAAATAACTTGGCTAGATAATAGATGCGTACAACAGAAGAGACAAAATCTTTCATCCTATACAGGAAATCACCAATTACCATGGAGGATCACATCAATAAGATTCTCTTATGGTACAAATAGCTAGTTTGACACTCAAGGTATGCATCAATGGATTTAAAACCAATGTATATCGCTATCCCATAGAGATAGAGTCAGCTACCTGCAACGATGGCCTGGCAGTTCAGCTTGATCACTCAACAAAACTGTAAATCCCATTCATCCATCACTCATTGCGGATTGAATAATACTTCTCCCAAAGTGTGGGTGATTTTGCTATTTCATTCATAAGGTTCTTGAACTTGACACTGCAATCTCCTCCACTGCAGAATGACGATTTAAAATATAAGGTCTCAAATAAAGCACATGCACACAGAGGACACCAAGAGTGAGACAGTAGGAAAAGGATAAGGTTTAAAACAAACAATCAATAACTGGAAACGTTGGATAGCCAAAGAGTATACCTTGGTGTATAATGAGATTTTAATACATTTAAACTTCAATGCATAAGGAAATCTGATTAACATTGCTGGAAAATGAAAAGGGGTTCCATATCATGGGACTGAATCTGACAACCTAGGCTACAGTTGACGAGCTTCCTTAAATTGTCATCATATATCCATGCTCTAGTCACTAAAAATAGTAACTTCCAACTGCTTGATACAGATATGAATACTTACGTAGGATAGATTGAGCCCACACAACAAGAGTTCAATGAATTGCTTCCCATTTTCTACTAATGTTAAAGAATGAGTAGTAGAGGGACTAATTTTCATGGTCCTTTTTCCTTGTCAGCTTATGTCCTAATCTTGCCACTATTCATGACTCATGAGCAAATTCTCATTGGTCTAAATATTCCAACCTTAGATAATCTGACTTGGTTGCAATGAATTTCCTGACTCAAGATGAAGATGTGATCCCAGATAACTTTTTTGCCTCTCAAAATAATGTTTGCAAGTTGCAACCATAATAATGGTACAGGTAGAAGTAATAGTGGGGGAAGAAACCATTGATAACAACCTAAATCCACTAACTGTAACAAGCTTGATAATTCCTATGAATGGTGTTATTCCATACATGGCAACCCTCCAAATGTTGCAAGAACGGAAAGTTGTACGAGTCTCTCAAAATGATGTTCCCCAATCAATTTCCTCTTCTAGGGCAAAATAAAATGGTTTCCTTCCAAATCAGGCCACTGAGAAAGCAGCCACTTCGACTACTGTTGATTCTCAAACTGGTAATCATGTAGCTTTTCTTAGTCTTCTCTTGAACCACTTCTAATCATAGGTCTGGTAACCCAAATCTGTTCTCTCAATATTTCCCCTTCTCTTCCACTATTGCTCTTGCTAAAAACCAGGCCTAAATTATTGGTCAAGCCCAATCCTTTCGTTCTCTACCCTCGGATTCTATCCTCTACATTCCATGATTCCCTTTCAATTTTATTTCCATTAATAGACTCTATAAGACACTTCATTTTTTACTTAACTTTTGTTACTAATTTTGTGCTTATACAAGATTAAAGTATAGGGTCGAACAATAGGCACCAAGTGTGAATCACATGGAATCTATCACCTCATTGTCTCATAAAGCCTATATTTCTAGTTCTCTACACTTTTTCCAATTCTCTATATTTGATTCATCATTGTTTGGACCATCCTAGTCTTGCTAAACTTCAAAAACTGGCCCTTAAATTGCAAGTCCCATCAATTTGTAAATATTCTCATGCTTCTTTTCCTAAACAAACTAAATAATAATGAAGTTGCACTTTCTTTTTTGTTTGGTTCACTACAGCAATAATGTTACTCAATAATACTCCTGTTGGTTCAGCAAAAGTCATTTGAGGCAATCAGCTTAGGTCAAAGACAGCAGAAAATACAAACCTAATGCGGTTCAAGGATACAATAGCTCGAAGTGCACTTCGAATCATGTCTTCATTACGATCTACTTCTTGCTTGACAGCATCTTGCTTCGGCTTAAAATTAATAGTCTTTTGGAGAGGGTCCACCAAAGAGTCTAACACTGAAATGCAATCCAAGTTAGAAAGCAGAAATGCTATACAGTAAAATTTTAGTGCATTAACAGGAACATCACCGACCTGCCAATACTGCAGAAGGGCATTTATCAGCCAGTTTTGATAGTATCAGGTGGCAAGGCATTTTAACATCATAATGATCTGAAAAAACAATTTTGATCCATAAACTTGAAAAGGACAACATTAAAGACATATCAATAAAATATGTATAACCAGAAAGATAACACGTTCCTCATGTTCAATGACAAAGAGATAAGTTTAACAAAGATGAGATAGATGTAGCCGTCCAATGTATGTGTTACACACATAAAAAATGATTCTTCCAATATGAAGTTACATCAATCACGATCTAATACAACTTGACATTATAACTTGTGCAAACGACAAAAAATGATTAACAAGACAGAATAATCCATAGAAACTATATTTTTTTGGAACAATAATAGACTATTAGTAAGTTCAGGACATCTCAATGAAAAGTGATAAAATGAATGTGCTCAAAATTTAAATTAAAAAGAAAAAAAAAAAAAAACAGAAGCAACAGAGGTTGTGTTAACAGGATAGAGAGCCAATGAAAGAAAAGAAATGCTCACCATCCAAACCAGATTTAAGATAGGGTACAATAAATGATGATGGGTTCACTTGATCAAGACAACTATCCAGCAATGTGTCTACACATTCAAAAGCAGCCTTCCTCAATTCAAGCCCATCATCCACAGTATGCTTGAAAGGACCAAGGTCAACTGTCCTTATCAGTTCTTGCTGTCAGAAATAAATTAGAAAATTCAGAACACCACCATTTTTATGACAATTTTCTTAGTGAGATAGGGAGTTCCGTTAGACCCAAAATCTACAGGTATCAGATTTATATGTGATAACAATTATATTCAACAGAATACAAGTCAGAAGTTACCTTTACAATTGTTTGATCGTAAAGAAGAGGCAATAGTTCAGGAAGAAGCCCCTTAATTAAGTTTGGCTTATTGTGAGCAAATGTGTTCAAAGCCAAGACAGCAGCTCTCCTGACATGCTGCGTGCTCATAACAATCATAAACCAGAAGATTAATTAGCTGCAAATACAAATAAATTGAAAAACAAAACATTGTGCTAAACTGCTAACATTATATTATGACTCACCCTGTCATTGTCTGTAATAAGCATCAGAAATGATGATATTTCAGGGTATATAATTTCATCTATCTTTTCAGGACGCTCAACTATAGAGTACTTCACCGCAATGACAACAGTGGCTCGAGTAAATGCAGTTGGACTGACTGTTCTAACCTAAAGAAAATTCAGAATTCAAAATATCAAATATTAAGCATGTTCGCCAGAATCAAGAGCACAAGGTTCCTATACAAAATCAGATACCTTAAGTGCAGGAACTAGTTTTGCAGGTTCAATAAGTGCAATTTTACCAAGGCACTCAGCCACTACATTGCGGACCCCCTCTTCCTCACTTTCACAGTGGTTGAAGAGTAAATTAAGAATCTTCTCAACACTAGACTCTTGAAACTCTGCTTTATCAACAGATTGCCTCACAATTACCTGCCAGGTTGGGACAAGAGAATCACAGATTTATGAGCTATTAATACAAAGTCACAAGCCTATTTTAGAATTAGGATTTGTTCAGGGAAACTCACCTCCTTCAAAGAATGAAGTAACAGGTATTGCTTCTTTTGTTGATTATCAATCTGGTTCAAGATAAAAGGCAAGTACTTGGGAAGATTACCAACAGCAATGTTACCAAGAGCATAAGAGGCAGCAGACTTTATCTCTTCAAAAGGAGATTGGAAAGACTCGATAACAATATTTTCTATATGTTCATGTGCACTCAGATCCTTCCTTCTACCAATCTCTCCCAAACATAGAAGGGCAAGGTGCTGCTTTGCCTTTGAATGGAAAAAAGAGGAAGAAAAAAAAAAGTTTAGTAAAAATGCAAATGAACAATCACACACATAGTATATTCCACAAAAGAGGAAACATAAAGAAATTAGAAACTCGAAAGGACAAGATAAAAATGACAGCGAAAGTCCACATCCTAAAGCTATAAGATCAGAATGAATCCCAGCAAAGATGCAGCTGTACTAAGGAATTGAAAAAATGGACTATCAATAAAATACTAATTACATAGCTTTAAAAATAAGAAAGAGATAACTTACTGAATTAGAACTGCTGTCATCCTTAAGAATTTGAGTAAGCATTTTCACAGTTGATGAGCATTTCTGATCACCAGCAGCAAGGCATAGAACAGCCACACATTGGGCTATTGAATGCAAAGCTTGTTTTGCAATGCCCCCTGACTGAGGAGAAGGCTTGGCACTGGCAAGTAAGGCCTCGAGTAGAGAATCAAAACTTGTGTTTGCAGAATAGACTAAAGCAGCATAGAAGTTTTGTAAAGCCTGTAGTATTCAAACAAGGCATCCCTAAAGACGCATGTAATTTAAACATCTAACAAAAACAGAAGTTCAGTGGCAGGCAGAGAAAGTACCAGAAGAGCTTGACCCTGCAGCAGTGAGCTTTTAATTAATGTGAGAGCCTGAGGAAGAACTTTGTTTCTAACAGCCAAACCAACGTTTGGACTTGATCTCCTGTCATCCATTAACGTGCAGCAGAGCTCCAAGGCAAGAGCCGTCATATGCAAGTCAGAGTCACTAAAAAGCAAGTATTATAAACAGATAGGATAATTAGTCCACCATGCATACATCAAAATGAAATATAGAACAACTAAAATAAGAAACACCAAAGGAAAACCTTATTAAAGCTGACAGTTCCACAATAATAACTTCATAACCAGATGAACCAATCTTATCGGCATAAGCAACAATAAGTGAGTTTAAGGTACCCAAGGTTGCCTGTCTTAGTGCACGATTAGCCTGTTTTCCAACATTAAATCAAATGTTAGACTCTTTCACTTTGTTTAGCCAGAAAATTTTAAGATAGAATGAATCATGAAATTTCAGTAGATAACTTAATAAAATTAACAGATCATCCAAAAATAGTTCCACACCTTCCGCAAAAATGCAGTCAACTCTGCTATTACTTGATCAAGTACACAAGATAGGTCCACCCGAAGTGGAGATGCAGCAATGACAGCAAATGCCTGAATACAGAACAATATTCATCAGATGATAGATAACCACAAAAGTCAAAACAGATGAGCACACAAATCACAAGAATCAGCTAATTAACCTTGACAGCTGTAAGACGGGTTATCTCATTTCCCATCCGATCAACAAGTACAGGAAGGCATGCAGGTAATTCCGAACTAAGATGGTCGCCAAATGTCGACACAACAAGGCCCATGCAGGAGATAGCACACTCCTTAACTTCCTGTAGACAAAATAGTTATCTATGATATATATAGATATATATTAAAATGATCATAAAAAACCTTTTACAAAATGCCCAACTGACCTGATCCTGATCTTGGTTTATCAAACGTGACATAATACCTTTATAAATGGGTTGAACATATGGCCTGAAATCAAAACCAGAATCCTACAACACACAGCCATTCTAATTAATGCCTATACAAATTGGATGAACATATGGTCTGAAATCAAAATCAGAACACTAAACCAAATGCCATCCGAAGTTTTAGCACTGGGTCTAACATCAATTCAAGGTCAAAGAGGATACATATACACACCTCAATGCGTGGCCGCACAACACGGACAAGTTCCCCACATACCCTTAATGCCTCTGCTGTGACCTTGTAATACCGCTCACCAACAGCCGATAGAACAGGAGCAGAAAGAGCCTGCAAACAAAAAAATAAATACCTAACTGACATTCATCCAAATATTTAGCTCCCCAAGCATCAACGAGTCAACCAAAAAAATTAAACCAATATAATGTGTCACCAAACCACTAGACCTAAAGGCTAAAAGAACTACATCAAACTACTTCTAGTAGAATTCCTTCACTTTCGGAGTCAGCATTGCTATTGCATGCTGTAAGGCTCCACAACAAAATAGCTCTGACCAAACAGCTAATATGAAAAGAAAAAAAATTTAATAGACACAAATAATAATAGAAACTTCTATAGCATACACAGCTAATATTAAATGTTAAATATCCAAAGACCAACTCAAAGAGTTAATCAAACAAAATGACAAAAGGGAGCAGCCTCTACTGAAGTTATGATCGTTTACCTTAATATAAGGATGGAAAACAGCAGGAGAATGAGAAGATAGCACTAATCTTGCAAATGTAAGGGCTTCAATCTTCAAATTCGAGGTAGAAGATTTGTCCTGGGAAGAAATAAAAATGAAAATGTGGTTGAAAAAGATAACAATTTCACTATGACGATAAATTCTAAAAGAAAAATTAGGTTCATACAAAATCTATTTCTTACGTTTAATGCCTTTTCAATTCCTGGAATGAGTGACCCAATGTGGTCAGCAAGACAGTTTGGCAAGACAACCACAAGTTCTTTCAAAACAGAAAATGCCCCAACCTACATAGACAAATTTGTTAAACTTCTGGTGTGCTTTGACTTTTGAATCAACTATCCAATGTTGGGAATTCCTACCTTTGTCTTGATGGATTTTTCGCGGAGCTGCCTATTTATAGACTTGACAATCTTAGGCACTTCTTGCTTCAACAACCATCGAGGACTGCATCAGATGCCAGCAACTAGACAGTAAGTAAATGCCACATCTTGCAAGACAATTGTAACAACTGACTTGATGACTGATAGCTACAAATGAAGGCATGAAAGGAACAGTGGGAGACAATAATCTGATTGCTACAATTTTAAGCCTAACAAATATTGAAACAAGTTCAATTTTGATTATAATAAATTATGCATATATACGTCCATGTGCAGTTGCACTATAGCTAAATTACTAGGATAACATAAACAAAAAAAGGGTATCTCCTCATTCACTAAAGCAACCTGTTAATAAACATAAACTATGGATGTACTTCTGTCACTGCCTTATCGGAAGCATTAAGGCAGTTGTGGCAGTTGTCTATAGTATGCTTAAGCTTAACAGAAGTGCCATAAAATAGCATAAGCCACATTAATAACTCTCAAGGAGGATAACCAAACTTCTGGGCATTGACTGTTTCTTCTCCATAGAAGGGTCTTTGTACCAATGTTAACTTTTACTTTGCAAATTACAAGTACATAGCAAAACATTGTCACATCAAAATCTCTATTTCAAACATCAATTTACTATTCAAGATCAGAACATCTGAAAACAGACCAGGTTATAAGTTGAGGGAGCCAAATAGTGAAAACTAGACAATTAATTCATGCAAAATCATTAAAATCCTCAGTAAAGATATTCTGAAAAAATTTATCTACACACCACATGCACTTGCAATATCTAAGGTTTCAACAGCAAGATATAATAAGTGGAAACTTTCAAAATGTAAAAATAACTTGCCTTGTTTCATTTACATCAGTCTGCCCCTTTGTGACATTTCCTGTTTGACGCAAGAGCTCAATGAAAGTATTAAATACATCCATCTGCAACACATCCATGTCAGATAACCTACTATATTATGTTGTAATTTGTAAAAGACTAAAATAAAATATCCACCTTGACATTTTCTTCTCTCTCTTTACATCTATCGATAAGTTTTGGACAAGCCTACAAAATGGAAGAGTTCAAGGTTAGCAATACCAGCAAAGTAACAAAGTAAAGAGGAAAGGAGTTGATATTTCTTATAAAGGAGACAATATCAAACTGGTAGTAAAGATACCTCCTCATACAGCTTTGAAAGCATCTCAGGACGAGATACAATTAAAGCTGCTAAGCATTTAGCTGCAGCTCTCCGAACTTTCCAGCTTGCATCTTCATCATCTGTATATTCATTTGCACTCTCACTGCAATAAAATATATTTTAGGCATAAAAAACAAGAATGCCATGCCACATACTAGCAACCAAGCAAACTAAAGAACATACTCTTCTTCCTCCTCCTCGTGATGTTCATCATCAGTATCCTCATCCATGTTGTCAGTGAAGTTTGGATCATAACTCAAATATTTCAGGGTAAGATAAAGAATTTCATCACAGTAAAATGAAATATCCCTTGGACACCTAAGGAGAAAACTTTCAAGTGCCTGCAGTTAAATAAGGAGATGCACAAACGCAAAGAATATTATACAAATTAATATGAAGTTCCGAGGTCATGATCATTATCTAAATCAGACTTAGTAAGAGTGAGAAATGAATATGCATAGCACCTGCAAGCTATACTCACGAAGCTCTTCATCGTTCTCTGAGGCACTAGTACAGTAATTAATCAGCACTGGAACTGTGTCTCCAAGATGAGGTCCAAACCGATAACCAACAGCCCGACTGAAATACCAATTAATTGCAGCCAGATTAATAATAAGAAGATAAGAGAAGGGGGAAAACGTTGAAAACATGTCGCACCTTAAAGCACCAATCATCTGAATGTTTGTACGGGTCATTTCTGACTTGGCAGTCTTATTTTTCAAATTCGTAACAACTTGAACTGTTGCCCTGGCCAACAAATCATCTGACAAACTTGAAGAAAGAGATGCTGAAAAAGCAAATAAGAATTTGTTAATGTCAACTATATTTTCACTTGTCAAAATCTGCATCTGACTCAAAAAACGGTGGTCACTTCAATGTCAATAACAGTATTCTTCAGATAATTTTAATTTGAAATTAGAAATTAGAGATACTAGATAGGAATTATATAGCAGTCTATTGTCAGTTGTAGATTCTCTAATCATCAAATGACAATTCTAAGACTGAAAGATCAGAGCTTAGGAAAACCTTGGATGGTTGAAAATATTGTAGAGGTTCTGGATAGAATTTTTTACAGGTGTTTCAAACCAGGGCAGAGTAAAACCAATTTGACAGCAGTCAGACAAACCCCCCCCCCCGCCCCCCCAAAAAAATCCCCAAAAACAAGCAATAGCAACTGTATTAATCAAGGAAATGACTATTATATAATAGAAATACAGAATCCACAACAAAGTTGATCTTACCAATGCATGCTACAGTCTTCTTTCGTATACTGGCTTGATTGGAACTCAACTGAGACAAAAGCGCACCCAATAACAGCTCATGGTCAGCTGCCATTAGGTTCCCAAATTTGTGAAGGATGTCGCATAAAATATCTAGACATTCACATTTTATTTCAGAGCTCATTCCCTGTTGATAAAAAGAGTTATTAGAATTTTACTTTCCACTAAGAAAAATTCTATCAGAGCTCATCATCAACACTTGAGCACTTTAAGGGCACTAAAAAGAAAAAAAAAATCATTAATGATGGCATAAAATGATGCAAGAGAAGCCATGGTCTTGATTTCACGCAAATGTTTACTATGTCAGCAAATGTTTATATATATATATATAACTATATAAAAAAGATTACAGAAATTCCACAGCAAAAACCTTTTTTAATTATTTTTAGCCTTCATAATATCTAAAAGCGAGGAAGAGATTTTTGTTGAACTTCTTGCCCTACAAGAATAAAATGCAAAAACAAGAAAAAAAAAAAATAAAAAAATAAACAACGGAAGTTTCACACCCGCATAGGATATATATTACCCCATGAACCAAACAGTAGTCAATGGGCCAAAATATTTTACCTATGCATTCGAAGAACTGAGGAGAAATCTCCTTCATTTAAATTTTATCATGGAAGAAACTGTAGCTGTGAAGGAAAATACTTAACCATGGATAATATATGACAAAAGGAAAGAGAAAAAATTATCATTTACCGTGCACAGGAAGCACACAAAATAACTAAGGAACTAGTAATGTGACACATCATATGTGATATGTCCATGAGTTACTAAGTGAAAATAATGCTGTAAGATTCTTTCAAAAAAAAGCTAAAAGGATGTAAAATAAAAATAAAAGGAACTGATGTTCATAAAGGTATATCAACAGATGAGGTGCCATCAAATTAAAACTGAAATAGGCTAAATTTGTAAATATAAGGAATTCATAATGAGAAATAGACAGAATGCACAAATATCAATGAAAGTGGCACCATTCAGATAATCACAATTTCATGAGTTAACGTTTTAAAAAGTAAATTAGTCAAGAAAATTAAGGACTTACTGAGGCAGTGATTCCATTGATTAATTGTGGCGAAAGAGATTGGAGAATAGATTGCGCAAGAGACTTTGTAGAAACTTCAGCAATGATTGTCTTTAAAGCTATGCTTGCAACATCACGATGCTGATCTTTCCCATTCAGCAATTTCTCACATAATTTGCTAGTCATTTCAACAACTCTTGCCTCACTTACCTTCCTCACCAATGGAGCAAGACTGCAAATTTTTAAATTTAAAATAGGAAAAAAAATAAAATTTCGAAGTTGACAACATTTCACCTTCATCAATTTGCTAAAAAGTTTTTCACACATGCACTATAACATAAGAACAACAGAAAAAAAAAGTGAATCATGCCTGGAAATAGAAATTAGCTATCAAACTTATTCATCCTACATGAATTGCTTCAACTACAAAAAGTGATTTCATCTTAAACAATAAGGGGGGAAAGCATATAGACAGACAAAACAAGAAGCGATGGATTCCATTAATAATGCATGCTAATAGCTTCAAATTTGGGTTGCTACTAATAATGCATGCTATAAAAGAGACAGTATAGGGAGGCTGTACCATTTCACAGCTAAACCAGAAACATCACCAGCTGCATCGTCAAGCTGTTGTATGATGATATTTGTCAATTTAATCTCTAGATCAGCATCAGCCTTAAATGCCTCTTTGTTCAACTCATTGAGCAAATCAGATGTGGCCATGTATCTATAATCTTTATCCTTGCCAGTCATCTGTGAGATAATAAGAAAATATGATTCCACCATTAATTTACTATACAGATCTTCCTGCATAAACGTGCATAAGCACATCAGCCTGTCTATATACAGATACATACATAAAAATAATCATACCTTTTCTAGTATGCCAGTCAAAGTTAAATTCGCCATGTTTGCAAAACTATATCACTGATACCCCTTGTATTGATATCTCACCAAAAATCAGCAGTCTGAGGAGTAAAGAAAAAATATGAATGAGAAAGCTCAGAAATCAGACTATTAAGACTCTGGATACATTTTTTATTGCAAAAATGAATTCATTGAAACTCAAGTTCAGGGATAAAATTTACGTTTCTAATGAAGACCAAAGGACTAAATATACAGCAAGATAGCTCACATTAACAGTTCAGCTATAGTTGGGTTCGAGACAAAAAGCCTAAGCACAACTAGTCAGATAATCCATTTTGAGACGAAAATATGTAGGTTAACTCTTCATACAAATAACATTGTAACACTAAACATAAAATAACATGTATAGGATTTTTGTTAATCTGTAGTTTTTAATATTCACAAGGGAACAAAAGAAATCGGCCGACCATTCCCTAGTTTTCAGGGAACCATGAAGAAGAACAAATAGAAAAACAAATGCCATCAATGTACTATAAAGAAACATTAATCGCAAAGTCATCAGAGCTTTTATATTTAAATGCCAGCAGCTACCATGCGAAGAACCCATATAAAAAAAAAATGACCTAAGAATATCAATCACCGATAACCAAACACAAAAAGACTGTAACCACTACTTCTCGCTAAGCATGGAACACAAAGCCCCTGGAAACAAAGCCGGAAACCTAGAACCAAACACCACAGTCGTAGTAGACTATGACGGCCAGAAAGAATCGGGACTCCGGCGCGAGTGGCTGAGAAATGAAGAAACGAAACAAAAGTGTAATGGTAAAGTCAAATTCTGAGAATGGAGGAGTAGCCACCGCCGGACACGGCGGAAGACGGAGGAAAACGAAGTGTTATGGGGGAAGAAGCTAAAGGGCACAGAGTGAAGCAAAGTCGAAGAGAATAAGGAGCGTACCAAAGCGATCGCAGGAAGTGAGTGTCGAATTGCCTCTTTCTTCTGTGTCTCTCAGAGCACTGAAGGGTGACTCTCAGTTCTACTAACTTCGGTGCTTGCTTTTTTGCTATTCAATCGAATCACCGGTGAAATCGCTTTGAAGATTTTAGATTTGGCCCTCAGAAGGAAACTCGAAAAAAAAACAGAGACAGAGAAAGTGATACAAAAAAGGAAAAGAAATGTTTCGGAGAGAAAAATGCCAACCTTTTTTGGGCCACAAAGCATTTTTTTTTCTTACAATCGGACCAGTAAGCATTAAGCAAACGGGCCAAGCATAAAAATTCCTTTTGGGTTTTAAAAAAAAAAAGGCTGAATTGCATAAAACCACAATAAACTTTAATTAGAGTGCAAAAAATACTTTAAATTTTGAAAAAAACACAATTTTGTTGAAAATTTTATTAAGAAAATCAAGAAGTTTTTAATTTTTAGCCATTATTGATTAAAAAAATTGTTCTTTTTTTTCGGTAAACAAAATTTGTTCTTTTTAGTATTGATCTAATACGAGCAACAATAATAATTTATATATTCGTGGAGGATTAGTCTTTAATTTATCGAGTTGGAGATATCTTAACCAACCAAAAATAATAATATTATATATAAAATAACATGATCATTTTTTAATGAAAATCTTAATAAAATAATTCATTTGCATAAAATTAAAAGTTTGATTTTTATGCATTTTAATCAAGGAAAAAATGTAAAACTATTTATATGTTTTTATGTGGTGTGGAATACAATATTTCTTTGTTTTTTAGAGTAAAATCATTACTTATATATATTATTTTTAGGTTAAAATACACTCAGATTTTTTTTAGTTTTAGATCAATAGTAAAAAATATTTCCAAATTTTTAAACTTGATAAATAGAGTGTATAAGTTTTTAACTTTGTTTACTTATAACTCTTGAGTTTTTTTTTAAAGCATCATACCAAATTATATTATAAAAAAGTCAGAAGACACTTACAATTAATCAGAGAACTACAATCTGATACTACGGAAGAAGAACAATTTGCAAACATTGTTGAATTAGAAAAACAAATTAAAGTACAAATGATCTTATGCGCTGGATGAAAGTCATCATCGATTTTAGTGTTGCCAACAAAATGTTTACCATGAAAACTTTTTCTATATAAGAGAAATAGTATTCGACCAAAATGTATATGTAATAGATTCTTCCATCAATTTGTTGATATATTGAATGCTTTTCGGCATATATACTCATATCTGAGTCCAGATTTAGGCAAAAATAGATTAAAACCAAAAATAGATCTAGACAAACCACCACAAAACTTGGGGGACAAAAGATTTGATTTATTCAAATGAAAAACACACAACAAGAAAAGTAAACAGGAAGGAATTGCAATTAACATAATTCCTCCCCGAAGATCAAAAGAAAGAGGAGGAAGAAAAATGAAGATGAAGGCTGGAAAAATCACACTGAAATTGAGGCAGCATGACACTTATCCGTGTGAATTTGAGAGTGTTCAACTCTAATTATTACACTTATAATTCTTGAGTTCAAAACTTGACAAACATACTCTTTTAACTTTCAACTTTACTTAATTAAGATCTAAGCTTTAAAAAAAAGTATGATAATTTAGAAGTGTTAATTGATCAAAACTAAAACCTCATAAGTTGTATTTGTTAATTTGTTTAAAAATTAAAGAATTTATGTGTCAACTTTTGATCTTAAAATAAACAAACTTGAGAATTCAAAGAGCATTAAATTTTAAATCTCATGATGTTAATATATTTTAGCTTCTATAATAATAATAATAATATGAAATAAAGATATAAATTGATTTCAAAACTCTTTATTCGAATATACTGAAGTTTTCTCATGTTAAATCCGAAATCCTGCAATAAAACTACAAAAAATAAAAAATAAAAAACAAAACGAGAAGCCGGCCTTGCCTTCACTTAACTGGAATTAACTAGTTAACCCAAGAAATTAGCCGTCTTGGCATTCCATTTATTACTATCTTCTAAACTACAAATGGAGATGTTCAAAATCAAATTGACCATTAGATCCATTACAGAAAAGAGATGGACAAGAACAATAAGAGTATCGCGCGGAGATTTCAAGGCAAGGTAGCGATTGTCACTGCCTCTACCCAGGGAATCGGTTTCGCCATAGCCCAGAGGCTAGGTCTCGAGGGTGCTTCTGTCGTGATCTCTTCTCGAAAGCAGGTAAATTCATGTTTTTCACTCTTTTTTGTTTTTTATAGTGACAATTTCCTGAGATTCCACAGTCACGCTTTGGTCCTCTTCAAAAGTTATGTGAAGGAATAAGATGGGATAACATTATCATCTAGTTTTGTGATTTTTGGCTAGTTTTCATTTCAGTGGAGTATTAATGTTTTGGTTTAACATTTTCTGATTCCTGTATAAGTTTTTTCTTGTCTGTTGATTCATCTTTCCCTGCAAAATTGAAGGGTAATTTTGGCAATGGTCGGTGTGAGAGAAGTCAATGCTTCTTCTTACCATCACAGAAGTGTCATTTGATCTTTCTACTGTGATGTTCATTAAATATTGAACAGATTTTTCTCATGTGTTGAAAATTACTGCAGAAAAATGTCGATGAGGCTGCTGAGAAACTCAGAGCTCAAGGAATTGAGGTGTTTGCTGTTGTTTGCCACGTCTCAAATCCCCAACAGAGGAAGAATTTGATAGAACAAACTGTCCAGGTGATGATTTGTTAAGTAGTCAACTGATGAGGCTGTGAAATTTATTCAATCCGAAACTATCTTGTTCAATAGAATACAAATCTCATATAGTTTTACTTGCCCCTTGTTTTCTGGTTTGGTTAAACCTTTCAGAAGTATGGGAAAATAGATGTGCTTGTGTCCAATGCTGCTACAAATCCCTCTGTTGATCACTTGTTGCAAACCCAAGACTCCGTGCTTGACAAGCAGTGGGAAATAAATGTCAAAGCCTCTATAGTTCTTCTCAAGGTGAAACAGAAAGGAAGCAGTGTTGTTATCTGCTTTACTATAATCCCTTTTTTCCATCACTCTGTCGTTTTTGTAATGTAATTTTGTGATTTATACAGGATGCGGTCCCTCACTTGCAGAAGGGTTCTTCTGTTCTTCTCATTTCCTCCATTGCTGGTTTCAACCCACCGGTCGCAATGGCTATGTATGGAGTGACCAAAACAGCCCTTTTTGGACTTACCAAAGTTGGTACTTGACTTCTCTTGCATCTGCATTTTTTTCTTTTATTTGGAAGGAAAAATTGCTAGAAAGCACAAACATGCGTACAACACTTGCTCAACACGTCTTTAAATGTCAAAATTTAAAATCGTTTTTTCGCAGCTCTTAGACAGCAAAAAATAGAAAAAAAAAATTGACACATATCACATATGTCAAGATTAGAATTAGTATGTGAGTATGATCATGTCCATATGATGGTCGTGTCTGTGCTTCATAGATTCTTTGTAAGCAAGTTGAGATTTTTGAAAATGAGTATTTCACTTGCCATCCATTCACTATATGCCTATATGGTACCGAAGAATTTCTTTTGAGAATTGTAAGTGTCTTCTCTTCATTGGCCATTTTTTTTCCTCCATTGNGTCATGTCCATATGATGGTCGTGCTTCATAGATTCTTTGTAAGCAAGTTGAGATTTTTGAAAATGAGTATTTCACTTGCCATCCATTCACTATATGCCTATATGGTACCGAAGAATTTCTTTTGAGAATTGTAAGTGTCTTCTCTTCATTGGCCATTTTTTTTCCTCCATTGCTTAGGCTCTGGCAGCTGAGATGGCCCCAAACACTCGTGTGAACTGTTTAGCTCCTGGCTTTGTGCCAACTCACTTTGCTTCGTTCATTACTGGGAATGAAGATACGGTAAGCACGTTTTGACCACGGCCCCAACCATTAGTTTCTTCCTAGTCTCCTATCTGATGTTTGTTTCTCACTTGTGTTGTGTGTGTCACTGCAGAGAAAGGAGCTTGAAGGGAAAACAATGCTCAAAAGGCTTGGTACAACAGAAGACATGGCAGCCGCCGCCGCCTTTTTAACATCTGATGAAGCATCTTTTATAACAGGAGAAACTCTAGTTGTTGCTGGAGGAATGCCTTCCAGGCTTTAGATCAGTTCCTATGTACTCTTCACTCTATTGGGAAATCACAAGCACTCTTTTTCTTGGACAGAATCACAATGTCTCATTTTCAGACATTTTGATACGCACATCATACTAGAATAAATTTGGTACTGCTTGAATTGCCTTTTGATGGCTTACCTTCTGTTCTACATTGCCCGTTGCATGTTATACTTGCAAATTATAATTAAACGCACAAGATGGGTGGATTCAAGAGCCATGAATAAATAGTCAACACTAATCTGAACCAAGATTTCACGTTATCATAGTAATATACTATCTCTTGAGGGCTTGCCCTCAATTTTTACAACTTGTACGTGGGGCACAATAAATTCATAAATGTCAAGCGACGAATCTCCATTTCAGTGGTACACAAGATAACGAATATATCTAACTGCCTATGTACAATAATTAAAGATTAATTTAACGGAAAAATGAAATTGTGGCCTGTCATGATGATATGACAAAACTAAGCTTCCTGCAGGCAGCCTTGATGGATTTCCATTAGTATTTTTACATATCAGTAATGATCATAGCTTGATTATTATGGCAATCTTAAGTATTCTGCTTTGCATCTTCCAAGACTATTTCCGCGGAAGGAAAAATCTCCCTGTCTATATGTAGTAGTGTAGGGATTCATTATCAGTTTGAGTCATTTCAATACTTGTGAGTTGTGATTCTGATTTCCAAGCAAGAAGACATGGAAGATACCGGATTCTAGACAGGAACCACATCATCATTTTGATTATCATCACATGTCAAAATAAGACCTTCCACATACATTGGTAGAAGGCATCTGATCCATTGACAAGCTGTCGGGACAGGCTCGGCAGAGGGAACGATCATGAGCACATTATCATGGCGACGGACAACTCCCATCACACTTACAGTGCTCCCTTCTTTGATGTACCTGCCATTCTCCAAAATAACTGATCAATTATCAGAATCATGCATGAGAAAATTATCAGAACTTCAGAATAATGCAGTTTATATTGTACCCTTCCTTGAGGCGCATTACACGGTCATCACTAGAGAGTTTACGATCTGCGAGCCAGCGCAAGAAAGTTGGAGACAATTCACTGTTTTCCTTGTTAACATCAACTACAGTTGCTGGTTCCACAAAAGGAGCAACCTTCGCACCATATCCTGCTTTAACTAAAGCTCTCAACCCAGATTGGAAATCCGATATGTAAAAGTCTGCTACATATTTCTGTCCACAGTAGACAATAAAATTATTGCTACGTAGAGTTAAAGGCACCAACAATATGAGATCAAGAAGAATGAAAATGGCCAGAAAAATGAAAATTTTGTGCAGAATTTCTCACTTAAACTGACATCAAGTACTGAAGACGTGGGCTTAGAAAAATGTTTTGGTCTCATATTGATACAATGAAAAGCTGTAACTAGTAACTACACCAGGATGCCTAAATGTTAATTGTTAATATACATGGAAAAGCCACCATTTTTTATTACTAAGAATCTAAGATAGTGGTTAAAGAATTGTATGAAGTGGAAAATGAATATATAAGGTCACTTTCTGTAAATTTGCAATAGCACATTCTGGATTGGGTTATCTAACAGGGGAAACCGTCTGAGACGTGGGCTTAGAAAAATGTTTTGGTCAATCTGTTCTGCAGGAGAAGCATGAACTCAGCCAAATTGTCAAAGCAAGAAATCAATATAAACTAAAACTACATTGCAAGTCTTCTTAGCAAACTAGATAAATGACATGAACTAAACCATCGAAAGCAATATCTAGTGTTGCCAGTCTACTACCCTATCCAGTTCTTCAAGGGGATGAACAATGCCCAGAACAAACAACTTGTTTTCCTTCACCATCTCATTATTGTACCTTTAATTTTGTTAAGCTCTTCAACTGTAACTTGTACTACTTCTGTATGTCATTATTGTATATTTAAGGATTGCGTCCATGAATTCAGGTGCCTGTGTTTGTATGATTTCTTTTGTATCATCAAGCGCTTAATCCCAAATCACAATGAAAAAGATAAAGCTTCAATAGAGTAGTTCAGCAAACTAACCTCAGAATACCTACAACTCCAGGAGAAGCATCGGTGGTTAGGATTAGCCGATTTACCACCACATCCTTTATATTCATATAATTCTGTGGAAACATATACGCATCTAGGTACTCTTTGGTACGAAGATTCCAAAGGAATGCTGCCACAGGTTACAACCTACAGGAAGAGGTAGGATACATCATTCATCTGATTACAAAGTTTATAGGAATGCCAGATCATTTTCCACCTTCTTAGGCCATTAAAATCCCATTTAATCCACTAGTTTAGTCAATAAACTACAACTCTTTCAGATAAAATTAGATAAAGCAAGGGTTTTAGAGAAAAAACAAAGATTCAAAAAAAAATTGTATCCTGACAGAAACAATCGGCCTCACAGAAAATGGTCCTGTCAACTAAGAATATAGGATCCTGACAAAACTGATATATCCTCAATATCAAGCAGGTATTGAACTTTGTAACCTGCTGAAGTCATTGAATTACTTAGGACATTGAAAGGGAATGAAAGTGAAACTAAATAATTAAACCGATCTGAGTAGCAGACTCTGTGGCCTCCACAAATAAAAAATACTTTACCGGACACTGCAATGCAAAGCAAGAAGGAAAGATGAAGATACATTTTCGTTTGTCAATAATTATGGCATATTATATTTGTTCCAAGGCCAAACTAGCACAAGAGACCTGTCCCTCAACTTCAACGCCTTTGGAAGCAAATACCTGAGTCATCCTCCGAGATGCAACTTACAAAATCATTATTCATTTCCTTAATGCCATTCATGCTGAATAAAGCATATACTTTAATAATCAGCTGAGCAAAAAATAGTTAGCATGAGGTATTTGTTTAGCACTTCTAAATAACTAACAAATACTGATGAATGAATGCATGAATCCTGAATTCTTCAAACACTTGATGTGAGAGGTTTACACAATACACACCGTAGTTCAACCCAAATAAGTTTAACATATAAGGAGAACGAGAAGATAGAAACATATAGTGAAAGATAGAATGGAAGCCACTGTATTAACATGCATCTTACTCAGATATACCCTTTTTGGCATTCTTAGAACATTGTAAAGCATTTGCATGTTTAGAAAATTTACCAAAGCTAAATGAAAGAGTGCCCGGTTTATCCTCGCAGACACCCATTGGCATTCATTCAATACAAGGGATAATCACAAAAGAGGAAGTCGCAATCACCGTGAGCAACCCCATTCGTCATGTATAATCAAACCCATACCTAACAAATAATTTAGTTTTTTCTTTTAAAAAAACAAATACAAATTTTTCAGAAAAGTGCCAACTACCAGCAAAAATAATAGCATACTCGACAAAGTAAGCAGCTACAACATGACTTGTACACAACTAGTTACGAATATCGTTCTCAAGCATTGATGCTGTAAAACCCTCAGCTAAAACATTTTAATAGCAAAAAAAAAAAAATTAGTATAATCGAAGAAGAAGACATACACCGGTGACCTTGACGTATTGTCCATCAATGGCGCCTCTAAGCTCAGCATCTGGATAGCTCTTCACAAACCCTAAAATCCCTCTTCTTTTCCAAGCGCAGTTCCAAAAGATCAGAATCACAATAGGAACAATAATTGCCACCAGCGCCACCAGAAACACTACCTTCTTCACTGCCACCATCAGAAACACACCGACTACCACGCCGATTGCCACTACCACAAGCAACACCCACAAAGCCGGCTTCCACACTCGAAATCCCACCTTCACTTCGTCTTTCAGACTCGTCACGGAAGAGCCGTAAACTGTTTTCCCCATCGATGCAGATGGCTCGAGGTGACCTGACCTCCTCCCGCCACCGGAAGATCCAATCGGGCCGGATCCTAATGGACCCGACGTAATGAGCCCCGTGGGTTGCAGAGACATCGGACCGGACGATTTCTTCTGTAACGGACCAGAGCCGCTTCGCCGGCCGGTCGGACCGGAGTTGGGCCTGGATCCACTGTTATGCTGCTGAGAAGAGGTCGAAGGAGAGGTACGCGAAGGTTTAGACGAAGAAGGGACAGTTGTGGATGGATCAGCGACGGGAATATCGAACATTTTGCCGAGCTCGCCGGATTTCTTGATGTCGCCGCCGGTGTATGGGACGGCGCGTGACGCCATTGTAGGCTGCCGCTCCGACTTGACCTGTTCGGGTCGACCCGAGACGTAGAGGCCACTACTGAGCTGATGCGAAGGGATTCGAGTCCCCATTTTGATAGCAAACGAGAGAGAAGAGAAGTTGCAGAGAGAAAACAATGAAGCAAAGAGTGCAAAGCTTCTTCTTCTTCCCACTATAGAGAGAGAAAGAGAGAGTGATAATGGAGGACTGAACTTAGAGAGAGAATCTACAACGTTCAACGGAATGGCAGAAATGGGGTTGAGTCTTGTTATAATGACATATATATCCTTCACTCTTGAAATCCCACTAACGCTAAAGAGAAAATTTACCAAAAACAAAAAACTCTGAAGAGGAAAGACTTGAGAGTCATTTAACGAACTCAATTATATTTCAGATCTTTCCGCTTTCAAGATTTTACTTTCCTATTTTCACTTGATTTAATTAACAGAATACAGTTTTACGTAAAATGATATTTAATTTTTCTATATAATGCTAAAGACAATTAAAATATTGGCCAAAAAAAAAAGACAATTAAAATTTTTTAAAATGAAAATATATTGTATACTAATATTTTTATAAATTAAAATTGCAATATTTCATTTAGTGTTATGAACTTATGATACTAAATAATTTTTTAATATAATAAAATAATGATTATAAATGACATTGAATTTTATGTAATTCATATTGTTTGAATCAATATTTTTCTGATAAAAAAATCATATTTTATATAATAACATGAAATTTCAAATTATAAATATCAGTTAACTTCTTCTAAAAAAAATCAATTAACATGAATATCGATATTTATATTGATGACAGATTCTATTTACAAATGGATTATTATTTATTTACCATTATTATTATTATTTTATTTCTTAAAATAAAATAAAAAATTACCTCGTCACAGCAAAAAAAAAAAATCAGTCATCACTTTCCAGCGCAGAAGGAAAAGAACATTTCCTTCCAAACATTCACATTTCTGTCATAAGACCTGACGAGAGATCCTCTAAAATAGTAAAGTAATAAAATAAAATGAGAGAGATATTAAAACATCACTTATGAAACAATAAAATATATAAGATTTTCGTCAACATAAATAACTATCATATTTTGTTAAAAATCTGTTTGACAACACAATTGCAAAAACTAAAAAGTAAACAGCTGAAAAAGCAATTAAAATAAAATTATTTCTCTATTAGATATAAACTAATATTTAATGAAATTTGACGCGATTATAAATTTTGTTGACATTATATTTAATAATCAATGTAAAAATATTATATTTATTGTTAAGTTTAAATTAATATTTTAACAAAATAAATAAATTAATTATAACTGTATCTTTCAAAAATTTAATTTATAATCTTATCTTGTAAAGAATAAATTAATAAATATATATATTATTTTTTATGACTAACTCGTTAATTTATATTAAAATGTTAGAAATATATAAGAAAGATATATATGGTAAACATATAAACAAACATTACAAAATGTTTTAATTAAATAAAATTATATTTATTTATAAATTTGATTGAGTGATATGATCCTAATTTTCATTAAAAGAAGCTCACTAAAAATTCCAAAGTAATGATTACCAAAAAAAAATCCAAAGCTGTTAATTGGATTACATGGTTTTACCTCTTTTTGGCGGTAACTATCATAAGGCGTTACGTTGCTAAATGGATCCGATTCCCGCGTGGCTGGAGTGGCATATGGGAAATTGTTCGAGGGCAAATCCGGAAATCTGATTTTTGTGGGAGTGAGACGTCGGTGCAGAAGCAGACACGGACCGTCAACGTGAGTTCAAAACGCAAAAAGTTGTCAAACCAATTCATTTATATTTACTTGCTCAAATACCCATTTTGGTCTACAAAATATGGAATCAGTATCATTTTGGTCCTTAAACTATTTTTTGTTTCATTTTGAGTTTAAGATTTCCACATTTATTCTATTATTAGTCTTAAATGTGATTTTTTTTTTCTAGTTTTCACTTTTATTTCTAATCTAAACAGTTGAAAAATATTTAAGACTAAAAAAAAATTTTTTTATTATCAACTCACTTATTATAATATATATGAAAAAAATAGTTTATCTAAGTTATCAAGTTTAAGAATAATGGTTAAAAAAAAGAAGAAATCACACTTTTAGATTAAATTAAAACAAAACAAATATAAAAGTTTAAGAATTAAAACAGAATAAAAATAATTTTTTGACCAGAATAAAGCTGAACCTATAATTTGAAGACTATAATGAGATTTTGACCTATTTATTTTAATTTTTTTGTTTTCCTTCTATTGTTTAGAGGAATCAAAATAAGCCCCACCCCCATCGGATCCACCCAATTGAATCTGATACTTTGGTGGAAAGGGATAGCAAGACCAATTCGGTAAAAAGGGGAAAGAAAAACAATGATGAAAATACAAAAAATGATCTGCATAAATTAGTAACTACTTTAATTATTCAGATACCTCAATCAAAATAAAAGACGGATTTTCCTATCAAAAAATAAATAAATAAATAAATAAAAGACGGATTTATTTTAAATTAACGGAAAAATATACACATTTTTAACTAATTAAATTTTTTAGCCTGAAAATTCAAATAATTTTGAATTATTCTAGGACGAATTTTAAATTGAGAATTAAAAAAAATTGCCACAGAAATATAGCCTTAACCATGTTGATGGACTAGATGGGTCGGACTAGTTTGATTAACTATAGCATTTTTCGGAATATTTAGTGTTTAAAATCTTTTAACCCTCTATTTAAGTTTTAACTAAACTAATTATGTAAAATTGTTAATTGAAAATATAACATTATAGTTGATGACGGCAACATAATTTACATAAACATATTTTTTTTTATTGATAACGCCAACAAATGACCTTGAACCTTTTGAGGTTTTCCATTCTGAAATACTATAAAATATAAAATGTAGGCTTAAGTGCAATTTTAGTCCCCTAACTTTTGCAAAGGTCTCAATTTGGTCCCTTAACTTTTTTTGTTGCAATTTTGGTCCCTTAACTTTCGCAAAGGTCTCAATTTGGTCCCCTAACTTTTTTGTTGCAATTTTGGTCCCTTAACTTTCACAAAGGTCTCAATTTGGTCCCCTAACTTTCCCAAAGGTCTCAATTTGGTCTCTTAACTTTTTTTGTTGCAGTTTTGGTCCCCTAACTCTTGAAAACGTCTCACTATTGGTCCCAAGTGCACTTCCAAGTCATGAAAACGTCTCCGCATAATGGTCCTTTTTTAATCCATTTCACCCATATTCGTCACGTCATCGGCCAACTCAGTCTGTCAGATCGGCACTAACGACAGATAATGGATGGAAAAAGTGCACTTGGGACCAACAGTGAGACGCTTTCAAAAGTTAGGGGACCAAAAGTGAAACAAAAAAAGTTAGGGGACCAAATTGAGACCTTTACAAAAGTTAGGGGACCAAAATTGCAACAAAAAAAGTTAGGGGACCAAATTGAGACCTTTGCGAAAGTTAGGGGACCAAAATTGCAACAAAAAAAGTTAGGGGACCGAATTGAGACCTTTGTGAAAGTTAAGGGACCAAAATTGCACTTAGGCCTAAAATGTATTTTTTATTTTTTAAAATTTTTTTGCCAAGTTTCAAATTGACCCCTATAAAATTTTTAAAGTTTTCTTTAACTCAATGCCATAAAATATGAGATTTGCCCTTCATTTCATGCTCGATTAAGGTCTATTTTTGTTTTGTTTTTTCTTTGATTTGCCCACCCAGTATCTGGTTTTTGCCCCAACTAATCTTGGAGAATTTATTAAATAAACTTTATTCTATACTCTGTAGTTGAGGATATGGACAAGTTTTAGGCTTTACATGCATGAGTGATACAAGGAATTTACCATATTTACATGCATGTGTTTATTTATTTACTAAGAATTGTTAGTTGTCAAGCCGTCCACGTTTAGAAAATAAAATCGTTAGTGTAACTACTTGATCTATATGACTCATCCCTTTTATTTGGTCTTGTTTCAAATTTAGGTATATGGGCTCTAAACTTTAGAGTTGTTCTTATCTTTTGTAAATTACTAATTTTTATGACCTTGATTCTTTTGATATTCTTTTCGAAAGTAAAGCTTTCCTTATATTTGGTCAGTAATAAAAATATAATTATATTTTATAAATTTGAGTTTGCTATGAAATTTCAAATTTATTGTGTCTTTTTAGAGGCTTAATTATAAGTCATAAGGTCTTGTTTCATGGCGTTTGACCATTTGTTAGGGATATGCATAAATAGGTCTACCTCATGCAACTCGTCTAAATCCACACATAAACAATAAAATTGATGGAATTAGTTTGCACTTTTGCTCTTCATATAAGATTGGGTTCAATTTTTTTTTTTTAAAAAAAAGAACTGATTAAGTTATTAAATTGACCCACTTAAAATCGTCTAAACTTGACCCATTCTCGTTGGAAAACAAAATAAATAACTTAATCTTCTAATAGAGTCTTCTCATAGTTCTCTCCCACTCACACTCTCATCTCAAATCACAATTGAATAATAAATTTAGGTTATTCATTTCGGACTCTCACAATTTCACTCTCACATCACATAAGCACACATGACACAAATTGTGGACTAAAGGCTCAAGGTGTACTTAACAAATATGCCTTGTCCATGTAAAAATGTTCTAAACTTTTTTTAATATATATATTAATCAATGAACAAATGCTCATTCTTTTAAATATTCAATTTGTAAACCGAGATAATATTTTGCTAAGGTTATTCATTTCAAATTTCTCATTTAAGAGTTTTATTGGAAGACATTAAGGGTAATATTTTGTCTATAATATGATTTAGCTTTATACTTCAAAAACAAAAAAAATTAGACCCCATGAAAATAAGGCTAATAAGTTTTAAATAACATAAAGTATGTAAATGGGCTTTATAGTTTAAGGCCCATCACAGTAAGCCTATTAATTAAACATAAAATTCATACAAGACCCATAAAATCCAACAAGGCATTCGTATTTTAATGGGCTTTTTAATTTAGGCCTCCAATTCCATCGAAGGTCCATTATAGAGTCGAGTTATATTGAGATATATTGTTTAAAAAATAATTTATCTTTATGTTGAGACTCTCTAACTAATATATTGAAATATCTTGTTTTCACATTAACTCCCTAACTAATTTATTGAGACTCTAACAGAAGATCTAAACATTATACAATTTTCTTCATATGTAGCTTCGAAATACAAGTTCCTATTAATATTTTATTTCCCAACATATAACTGTTTTTTCACGTCCAAAGTCTCATAATTTGGGTTGAAATTCATAAAATTCCTTGAATTGCACTCATTGTTTGGTCTTTTTTATATTTCATAGTCATACAACTATATGTTCTATTTAACCCAACTTATCATTGTTTCATTTGAGTTAATTCTATTTAACCTAACTTTTCATATCTAAATTCACTGCAAATTTTTAGTATTTTCATCACCCTCTCATATACTTGATCACTTGCTTTACTACAAAAAAAAAANTTACCTAATAGAGTGATGATGCTACATTTTTTTTTTTAAAAAAAATGGGTATAGTTTTCTATCTTCTAATTATATGGGCATATATACTGGTAGTAATAAACTAATAATATAAGAAAAACTTGATGTGGCCTCGTGCAATGCGAGAAAGAAAATATAATTCACTTATATTTGTCCA
Organism: Chamaecrista fasciculata; assembly: GCA_003254925.1. Classification (NCBI taxonomy): domain Eukaryota; kingdom Viridiplantae; phylum Streptophyta; class Magnoliopsida; order Fabales; family Fabaceae; genus Chamaecrista; species Chamaecrista fasciculata. Next base: position 39,337 of record QANZ01004375.1, read on the forward strand.
CGATTTGCACGCACGTCTACACATATATACAAAGTTAAATCAATTAATTGGTCAATACTCAATGTGGAACATAAATAGTCAACATTTTATTTTAAGACACGAAAATATAAGGGTCTGATTGGTTGCCCTGTTTCCTGTTTCCATTTTCACTGAAAACAGGAAATATGACTGAAAACGTGTTTTGTACGGTTTTTTTAGAAATGTTTTCTGGAAACATTTTCTGAAACAGGCTGAAAACAGGAAACGTCAAAAAGACGTTTCCAGTATTTCCAAAAACAAACTTATGATATTTTGCAACATTACACAAAAGTAAACTATTTAATCATGTTAATATCATCATTTAGCTATAATCAAACTTAAAAACATATAAAAATTAGTGTTATTCAAGTTAACATAATTTAAATATGAATGAAACGTTTTTTTAACTTTATAAAACAAACATATTTCTTAAATATTGAAAATTTTGAAATGAAAATAGAATTCCAGAAATGGAAACAGAAAATGAAAACAGGAAACATTTTCTTAAACCAATCAGGAAGTGTTCTCATAAAATAATTTAACAGTACTATACAAAGAAATAATATAGATAAAATACGTAGAATATCATCTTAAATATATCTTGTTATTTAAGTGAATTTGTGTTTAATAGAATATTGGCCTAAAAGTTAAAATAATAAAAAATGTATGAGGCACAAGTTAAATACTCGAATTAGTCCTCATATTGTATGATAAATTATATTTCAGTCGTAAAATTATTTATTGTTTTAAAGTCCTCACAATAAAATTAACAATGCTTATTAGAAGTAAAATTACTGACTGGACATGGTGAATGGTGGTTGGGCATGACCGTTAATCAATCAATTGGTCAGCTCACGGAAGATTTTCAATGCACCAAATAACAAGTACAGGGACTTTTTGGTCAATATTTGTAGTTTAAAGGAAAATTTCTGTGCATAATCTAAAGTTTAAGAAAGGTAATATGTAATTTGGCATAAAAGTTATGCTTATATGTAGGATTAGCACTGTCAAAACGGGCTTAGGCCCGCGGGCCGGCCCGGCCCGCCCGCTAAATGGGCGGGCTTGGGCTTAAAAAATTTGGCCCGTTTAAAAACGGGCCTAAACGGCCCGGCCCGTTTAGCCCGTGGCCCGTAACGGGCCGGGGGGGTTAGGCCTGTTTACATTTTTTTAAGAAAATTTGCATGTAAAAATGTTTAGGCTCGCGGGCCGGCCCGGCCCGCCCGCTAAATGGGCGGGCTTGGGTTTAAAAAATTTGGCCCGTTTAAAAACGGGCCTAAACGGCCCGGCCCGTTTAGCCCGTGGCCCGTAACGGGCCGGGCCGGCCCGTTTAACAGTGCTATGTAGGATGCATAATTAGCCATTGTACATTTGATTTGATTTCAATAAATTGTTAAAACATACTTATTATATACAAGTTTAATTTCTCTTTCTTTTTTTCTTTTTGTTTTTGTTAAACTCATAGAAATACGACTCGGAAGAGATGGAGAGAATATGAGCGTTTGGAATAGTGAGAGGAGAATGCTACCTTTGCAAAACAACGACAGTTCAAAACGAAAGTGGTAGAGGCAGAAAGCTTTTTTTTTTTTCGCTAACAAACGACCTAAAAAAAAGGCAAAAAGATAATAAAAAAAAACGACCAAACACCCACAAAAAAGTAGGAAAAACAATAAATTAAACCCTAATATTTCTATCTTCCTCCACCCCCATCGAATTTTCCAGTAGAAGAAGAGACAAACCCGGCGACGACGAAGAGAAACGTCGAACAGTCGCCGCAGACTCTCAACAGTCAAGTCTTACTAAGAAATCCGCGCACTTGTTCGCTTCACGCCACTTGTGATAGATGCGCCACCGCCTGAAGACAACAAGAAGATCAATAATGGCCAGCAAAATATTACAAATATCATGGCAGTCAAATTTCCTTCCATTTAAAAAATCAATGAGAATTTGAGAATTGCATTCAATCTTCACACTATCAAAAGTCATTTCAACAGCAATTCAGAGCCCTTTGAGAAGACCTCAAACTTCAACCTTGAGCACCGAACACCTATCGAAAAAACAACAATATCCAACAGGTACTATTAGCATCACGAAGGAGACCACCGCATCCAAAAACATGTTGTATTATAAATTATATAAAACATGTTGAAAATATAATTATGATTAAGAAACGATTTTCTCAATCTCATTATCTATAACTAATTAACTACTAAACTTTATATTTTTGATTTTATCCAATTTCTTCTTGTTATAATTTCTTAATAACCAATAACTCCAAATTACAAAACGCAATAAAATAAGCTTTTACTTAGCGAGTTGCGAGAAATATAGTAGAACCCAGAAACAGTATGAACAGCATCACGAGGACGACAAATTCATTAATTGCCCTCAATGTCGTATTCGCCAATTTGCGCTACGCGCTGTGTGTGCATTCAAGTCGAATAACGCGGGTGAGACGAAAGCAGGAGAAGACAACGCAAATCTACATTCTACTACGGTAGGTATGTAAATTTATCGACCTACCCGTGTTTCTTTTTCTTAATATAAAAGGAAATAAAGAAAATGAAATGTATAGAAAATTTGATTTGATGGGACTCCAATATATGAATGATAATGAGATTCTCCAAGTTGGTCTTGCCAAATTTGATAGTGATTTTTTACTCATTGGTCCTCCCTATAAACAGAAACCCATTCACGGTTTCGAAAAACAAATCAAGCTCAAAAGTCACACGAAAGAAGCCTAGAGAACTTTCCAGAATAGACAAGTAGATCCCCGTCCTCTTCATTTCTTTTTCTTTCACTGGATTCTCGTTAGCCTTTTCATATTCTCTCACTCACGAAACCCATTCACGCTAAATCTTTGGTAGATGATGGAGTTCGTTCTGGGAGGAGGGGTTCTAGCTTCTTGTTTGGTACTTGTGTTTGTTCTGTTCAGTTTTGCTGAGAAGAAGAAGAAGAAGAAGAAGAAGAAAGCTTCAGGCTCAACATGGGTGAGAAGTAATGGGGTTGCGAAGATATCAGAAAATGGAAAATGCCAAACGGAGGATGATGCAGGAAGTGCAGAAATAATCATTGTCGGTGCTGGTGTTGCTGGTGCTGCTCTTGCTTACACACTTGGAAAGGTGAAAATGTTACTTGCTTTGTTTTTATGAGACCCCTTTTGTGTTCTATCGGTTTAATGATTTTGCTGGGTTATGATATGCAAATAAGTTTGAATTCATTCATCTTTCTTGAGGGAAATTGTATATAGTATATGTTTGGTTGCTGGGAAAGCCTCAAAGAGCTGAAAGAAAAGAAGTTTAAATTCTTCGTGAGTTGTGACTGGTATTTTTAAGTTAATGCATCATTTGTACAATGATAAGATGTCATTATCTTTCTTTTTTCTCTTCATTTTACTATCATCCTTGGACAAAGAAAGCAGCAAATCTGTGAATTATCTTGTATCTTTGTTCTCCAAATCTCTATAACCACCAGACAAGGAAAATCTCAAAAATTGACCAAACTCTGTCTTTTGTGATGAAAAAACCTACTTTCCTTTGTCCTTTTACCAGACAAGAAAATCATCAAAATTTGTGAAGTTTCTTAAAGTTCTTTCTTTCCAAAATCTGTTTGGGATTCATCATAGTGGGTAAATCAGAAAAGCCCCAAATTCTCAGACTCCCGTGATGAAGAAAGCATCAAAATAACACACAGAAAGCACCAAACTCTGTCTGTGAGACCCACCAGATTAGGGAAATAACAAAATCTTCGCTATAATTTATCCAAATTCATTTTTTCATTATATTCAACCTATGAAATTCTGTAGCGTGGAGCTCCAATGGCTGATTGCGATCTTCTGTGCTACTTATTGCAGGATGGACGACGCATACATGTTATTGAAAGGGACTTGAGCGAGCCTCATAGAATTGTGGGTGAATTGTTGCAACCAGGGGGGTATCTGAAATTACTTGAGTTGGGTCTTGAGGGTAAGCTTGAAATCTGAGAGATCTTGGTAATTTTGGGCTCTTAGCAGATGAATAATATTATGAGTTCTTGCAGATTGTGTGGATGGAATTGATTCTCAAAGGATTTTCGGCTATGCGCTTTATAAGGATGGGAAGAATACCAGACTATCTTACCCCTTGGAAAATTTTGACTCTGATGTTTCTGGTAGAAGCTTTCACAATGGCCGGTTCATACAGAGAATGCGAGAAAAGGCTTCATCGCTTCCTAAGTACTCCTTTTCCTCTCGTTTTCATTGTCATCATATTATTTCTGTTTCTGAAACTTCCATTTATTATAAGGTTCAATATTTATATTTTAGTTTTTTAATGTCATGTTATCTGGAATATTTTTGCAGTGTGAAACTAGAAGAAGGAACAGTTACATCCCTGCTTGAAGAACAGGGAACCGTCAAAGGGGTGCACTACAAAACCAAGGATGGGCAAGAGCTCACGTCTAAGGCTTCCCTCACAATAGTCTGTGATGGTTGTTTTTCCAACTTGAGACGTTCACTTTGCAACCCAATGGTAAAGCTCTGAGATTTTTTTTCCCAAGTTGTACAAGAATGTTTATCTTTGAAGCATAGATGCTAAAACAAGGTACACAATACTAATATATGAAATGACTTTATGTCATTTTGAAGAGATGTGTTGTGTTGTGTCTAAGAATATTATATACATGTTAAACTCAGAATACATCTTGTTCTTTGAAGTGTCATGGTTTATAGTAGATATCTGCTAACTTAGAACTTCAATATTTGTAGTCATTTATTACTTAATAGGCATAACTATTTTTCCAGGTTGATGTACCATCTCATTTTGTTGGCCTAGTCCTGGAGAATTGCAACCTTCCATATCCAAACCACGGGCATGTTATCTTGGCTGATCCTTCACCCATTCTGTTTTATCCGATTAGCAGCACTGAGATTCGCTGTTTGGTTGATGTTCCTGGCCAAAAAGTACCATCCATTGCCAATGGTGAAATGGCCAAGTATTTGAAAACTGTGGTAGCTCCTCAGGTGCAAATATCTTAACCCTCTTTCTTTTAAATGTTTTTAGATAACGCACGATCTTACATATTCAAGCTAGCTAAAGAATCTGTGTAATAAATAACATTTTTTGGTTCCAGGTTCCCCCGGAGCTGTATAATGGTTTTATTGCAGCCATTGATAAGGGAAATATAAAGACCATGCCAAACAGAAGCATGCCTGCATCTCCTTATCCCACACCTGGTGCCCTTCTGATGGGAGATGCCTTTAATATGCGTCACCCTTTAACAGGAGGAGGAATGACAGTGGCTTTATCTGACATTGTTGTGCTGAGGAATCTTGTTAGACCTCTTCGTGATCTTAGTGATGCTTCTGCACTTTGCAGATATCTAGAATCATTCTACACACTAAGAAAGGTAAATGCAATCAAATTGAGACACATTCATAGTAAACATTAAACAATAATTATAGGGTTCCGGTGTTAAGAAGTGTAGATACTAAACAGTATGACAGCTATAACATTGTGACGCTAAAATGTATATTTAAAGACTCTTGTTTCAAATAAGAGTTAGACATCAAAATAGCTTTTTCTTCTTTCCTTTTTCTGGGTGTCTATGCTTTGTAGTACAAATGCAATTTGGTTTGAGGGAATATGCTGATAGATAGTGGCTTGTTTTGTTTGCAGCCAGTGGCCTCAACAATAAACACATTGGCAGGTGCATTGTACAAGGTGTTTTGTGCATCCCCTGACCCAGCAAGGAAGGAAATGCGCCAAGCCTGTTTTGATTATCTGAGCCTTGGAGGTGTTTTCTCAGATGGACCGATAGCTTTGCTCTCTGGTCTAAAACCTCGCCCATTAAGCTTGGTTCTCCATTTCTTTGCGGTAGCTGTATATGGTGTTGGCCGTTTGGTATTGCCATTTCCTTCTCTAAAACGCATGTGGATTGGAGCAAGATTGATTTCGGTGAGTATTTTCAGCAGAAAGCTTTGAAATAGACTTGATCAACAAAAAAACTAATCATAAATTAGATAATTGGATCTATTTGGAAAGTGAATTCAGCATGTTTATATATATCTATCATGATTGATTTTTTTTTTAATAGATTAAGTCTCTTCAAGAATATATCTTTTTAGTTCCTATTTTGGTTAGATAGAAGATATCTCCGATACCACTGCTAATGTTATTACTTCTAGTTTTCTGTAATAATCACTTTATGTTACAGGGTGCGTCAGGTATTATTTTCCCCATTATCAAGGCTGAAGGAGTAAGGCAGATGTTTTTCCCAGTCACAGTTCCAGCATATTACAGAGCTCCTCCTATTCATTTGCACGATACAAAGCAGTTTTAGAATGAAAAAGACTTTCATTAATTAGTTCTTACATATAGTTTGTGCTGTAGCAATTCAAAAAACAATTGTAGATGAAAGTGGGTTCTGCACTTTCATTCATCCTTGACTTTTTTAGGTACAATGATTTTGGCCAACTGGCACTTCATTTGTATCATCAAATTGTACTAGTTGTTCTTTGAATTGGGACAAAAGGAAGTTCCCAAAACCAACCTACGCATTCTTAGATGTCAAATATTGGTAATTTGGTATTATGGTTTTGGTGTGATAAACCAGGAAAATTAAGTGGAGAAAATGTGAGAATTGTGGCAATCATAAAGGTCGCAAAATGAAGATAGTAAGTAAATGGGAGAGTGGACTTGGGAAGATACCTGATTTAGGCAGAAAGTAATCGAGCTACTATTGAATTTGATAAGGAACGAAGATTTTTATCATCAATTGGAGGATAAGCAATGAGATTTTGATTGTAACAAACATAAAATTTTAACATCCATCAGTCTTTTTCTTCATGGTCAACACATTAGAGAGACAAGAAATAAGATAAGATTAAAGGTAACACATCGTTTCAAATAGATCCAACAAAAATGGAAAAGTTACTTCTCATACTTAAAATGATAAAAGAAGTAATTATAAAACTAAAATACAAGTTAACATGATTTCACTTCTCAATCTTTCTTAGAATTATGTTCTCATAGTCTTCATTTTTCAAATATATCTTTGTAGTTATAAATTTGAAATAGTATAGAAATAATGACACTTGATTATCTTTCATTCTTTATAAATTTTACATTAAATTTGATTTTAATATATAATTTATAAAACTAAACGCTAGAAGATATCATATTGTAATAGCATTTTCTTTTTGAGAAAACTTTCTATTTGGTTTCTCAATTTTACACTTTTAACAATTTGGTCTCAGATAATGGAAATATATTATTTAGTCCCTAAATAATTACAAAGGTCAACTATTTAGTCTTGAATCTTTTCTCCATTATTTAAATTGGTGATGTAATTGTTAAATTCATATTTGTTACCTCTAAATTTCGTACATTAATATCATATTATATAAAAAGTGAGAAAATACAATCATAATGAGTTTCATTCTCAATATCCGTCACTTCACCTAAATCTTAATATTTTGCAATTACAACCGTAAGGTTTAAGAACATTGTCACAACTAAAGTTCATCTTTTACCTTCTCTTCTTTCTCCAAATATAAGTTAGAAATATGAGAAAAGTGATCACAATGTGTCTCATTCTCGGTGTCACAATTTTTATCGGTATGAAGTTACTGAAAACAATAATACTTCAATTGAAGTTTAGATTTGATTTTTCAATTAATTAAAATGCTATATTGATAATTAATAAAGTCATGTTAGAAATTAACATTCATGTCATCATATTAACTAATATATAACGTCTTAGGGACCAAATGGTTAATGATTCTAAAAAATTAAGGACTAAGATTTATTTTTGTTTTTCAGAAATTAAATATTTGATTTAGTAAAAATTAAGGAGAGTAGGTTTTCTCATATTTCTTTTACTTGATANTAGTAGTAGTCCATCTTTTTTTAACTCTGAAATGACGATAGCACCCCTTAGTGGCCCAAATCAACCCTAATCTTTTATCAGAATACCCAGAATGTTCATCTCCTCCATCTTCTCTCTTTCTCCGTCTATCCCCAGATATGGCATCTCTCTGTCTCTGTCTTCCCCCTCATATGCCATCGCTCTTTCTGTTTCGATCTGCTTCTTTCGTTCTCTGACTACACTCTTCTGCTTCTATTCAGATCATTCTAATATTTGTTCATGTGGACAAAATCCTTTGCAGGTGCATTTCTCTTGCTTCAGACTATGCGTGCTTTCACCCAAATCTGATGTTTCTACTTGAATTTCCTTTCGTTTAATATAAGTTCAGGTTGAGCTTTTTGTTTTTTGTTTTTTAATACTGCTGTTAGTTTTTAACCGGAAATGATTTCGCCCCTTGTGGTGTGTGTCTTGGCTTTTGCCATTGCCTCGTTTATATGATTGTCAATGTTCGATCCCCCCCACCCCCATTTGATAATAGTATTCGGCAGAAGTAGGCCAATAATACATGCCGTATTTTCTACTTAGTTCAATTCTGTATAATTGGGTTTCTTTTTGTTCCTATTTTTACATCTTTCTTCTTCTATTGCGACATACAAGTGATATCATGTCATCCTCTTCTTATTTAAATACGAATAAGAGATCACTTAGAGATTGCGATAGTGACGTGACCGTGTGTCCAATTACTGTTATAAATATTTGATACGATTATGCAAGTTGATTTTTTCTTGGTATTAATTAGGCAATGATAACTCAGAAACAAACACGCAAACTTCAAGAAGGGTGATTGCCTATTATCATCTGAAATTACTGGGTGTTAGTTTTGTTTAATTTTGGAAGTAAAATTAGCATAACACATTACACATCTATGTACTGATTAATATGCTTCGATTAACTTAGTTTGCACATATAAACCATCAATTTAGCTGCTATACTCTAGGTATTAAGGGCAAAATACTTACTGCTGTCTAAACTTACAAATTGTTTAGCTCTAGAGAATTGTGTGATTGAACATGCTTGTTTATATATGTGGGCTGCTTTCTTCTATGGATTTGTAAGAGTTCGTTCTCCGTAGTTTTGTTTTCAAACTTACTGTAGCCTTTTTTTTTGCCAGAATTATTGTAGCCTTGATAGCATCGAAAATTGTTTATATCTTCATGAAAGTATTGATGATGTAATAGTTTGTTTAAGAAGTTATTACTTATTACAACGTTTTCTGCAGAGTCCTGCTTACTTGATGAACCTGTAATTTTTTTTTTCCCTAGAAACCAGTTCTGATGGCAATAATGTTATATGGTGGATAATTGCAGGTTTATTATATGAGAAAGGTCAGTTTATGGGGTCAGTCACATTGGTGTATATAGCAGAGAAAAGGGCGTTCTTCATTTTTATTACCTTTTGAGTAAAATGGCTTGAGTGGATGATTAGTACTTGACAGAATTTAACACCTAAAAATTTGCTTCATGGAAGACCATACATTTGTTGTTGGTCAAGAATTCCCTGATGTAAAGGCATTCCGGAATGCCATTAAAGAAGCTGCTATTGCACAGCATTTTGAGCTTCATATCATTAAAAGTGACCTGATTCGTTACTTTGCTAAGTGTGCCTCGGATGGCTGTCCATGGCGTATTCGTGCTGTTAAGCTCCCTAATGCACCAACATTTACCATACGAAGTCTTGAGGGGACTCATACTTGCGGGAGAAATGCACTCAATGGGCACCATCAGGCTTCTGTTGATTGGATTGTGAGTTTTATAGAGGAAAGATTGCGAGATAACATCAATTATAAACCAAAAGATATTTTAAATGACATCCATAGACAATATGGGATAACTATACCATATAAGCAAGCTTGGCGTGCAAAAGAACGGGGCCTTGCTGCAATATATGGCTCTTCAGAAGAAGGATATTGCCTACTTCCTCCTTACTGCGAGCAGATAAAGATAACTAATCCTGGAAGTTTTGCAGAGGTGTTTACCACTGGTCCAGATAACCGTTTTCAGAGACTTTTTGTTTCCTTTTATGCATCAATTTATGGTTTCCTTAATGGTTGTTTGCCCATCATTGGACTTGGTGGAATCCAGCTGAAAAGCAAATATCTTAGCACATTCCTTTCTGCAACTTCTTTCGATGCTGATGGTGGGTTGTTCCCTCTTGCATTTGGGGTTGTTGATTTGGAAAATGATGAAAGCTGGACCTGGTTTCTCACTGAGTTGCATAAGGTACTTGAGGTTAACACTGAATGCTTGCCACCAATTATATTTTTGTCAGATGGAAAAAAGGGTATTATAGATTCAGTAAGAAGGAAGTTCCCTAATTCCTTTAATGCATTCTGCATGCGTCACTTAAGTGAAAGTATTGGCAAAGAGTTCAAGAATTCCAGGCTTGTCCAGCTTCTTTGGAAGGCTGCATATGCCACCACAACCCTTTCCTTTAAAGAAACAATGGCTGAAATAGAAGAGGTTTCTCCTGAAGCTGCTAAATGGTTACAGCAATTTCATCCTTCCCAGTGGTCTCTTGTATATTTTGCAGGAACCCGATATGGTCATCTGTCCTCAAATATTGAGGAGTTCAATAGATGGATTCTTGAAGCCCGGGAATTGCCTATTTATCGGGTCGTTGAGCGGATTCATAGCAAGCTTAAGACTGAGTTTGATGACAGACGTTTAAAGAGCAGTTCATGGTTCTCTGTGCTTGCCCCGTCAGCTGAGAAACAAATGATAGATGCTATTAGCCGGGCATCCACATATCAGGTCCTCAGATCAGATGAAGTGGAATTCGAGGTTCTCTCAGCCGATCACTCAGATATTGTAAACATCGGTAGCCGCAGCTGCTCCTGCCGTGATTGGCAGCTATATGGAGTACCATGCTCTCATGCTGCAGCAGCTCTTATCTCATGTCGGAAGGATGTCTATGCCTTTTGTGAGAAGTGTTTTACAGTTGCTAGTTACAGGGAGACCTATGCAGAGGAAATACATCCAATGCCTGAAAAACTTGAGTGGAGAAAAGCAGACGAGGCTTCTTCAATGGATGATGATACCCCAATGGTGCGACCACCAAAGTTACGGCGACCACCAGGACGCCCGGAAAAGAAACGAATTTGTGTGGAGGATCTTAATCGCGAGAAACATACAGTACATTGTAGTCGGTGTAATCAAACTGGACATTACAAGACAACATGCAAAGCAGAGATGATTAATAGTATAGAACAGTTTTAGGTGTCTCATTTTATAATATGTAGGTCACATGAACTAGTATGATTTGCGTCTGAGATGCAATGTTGGGATATACGAGTTTAGAGGTTATGTTAGAAAGGTATTCCACGTGTGTAAACTAGTGTAATTTTAAAGTTTGGCAGGCATGTAATCAAAAGTCATCAAGCCACATCATCCCTAAGTTCTAGGCATTGTATAGTTTGTCAACTAAATGTAAAGTAAAGGCTCCGGATGAAACACAAAGGATGATATACAAGTGCTTATTATTTTTTTTTTTTAAATTTCAGATCAGCCAGGGATTCCAACACATAAGTCATGTTTGGATTATAACATTTCAAGGACTAATCAACGAATATATTATTTAATTCTTTAGAGTGATTAAATTGTTTTTTTAATATTTCAGATATTAATATCAAGTTGTCAATTCATTAATTTTTTTTAAGGATTAAGTTGCTAATTTACGCTTTAAAAATTAAATAAACTTAAATATAAAATCAATTGAACAAATAAATTAATTAATTGTAAATAAAATTCTTTTTCATTATTCAAAAATATTTTTTTATTTATTTTTATTTTAAAAATATGACTTAAATATGATATGAAATTCATGTAAAAATGTGTGTTTAATATTCTCTCTTTATCATGATTGGAAAAGCATCAAATTTTTACCACATGTAAATATTTTTTTTGAAAAACCTTATAGCAAAGATATAAAAAAACTTTATCTAAGTATTTCTCTATGCAAAATATCCAAAATTTGATGTGTATGTCCATAACATTGAACATTTTTGCCTCTCCACGGGGGACCTCAACATTTTTATTTTGGCCTGGAGGGGCCTCAACATATATGTGTGTGTATATATATATATAATTTAGCTTAAACTCTTTTGATAAAAAAAGGATATAAGATTTGTTCAAAATTCAAACCAACGAATTTTATAATACCGAAAATCAAAATAATATAATCAATGTATTAAACATCTCAATTTCGCAAAATTTTCGAGAATCTAATATTCACAATATTAAAAAAAAAATAAAACTCAAAAAGTAACACACTAATATTATCCAACAATGACACAAAACCGACAAAACATAAATTCTCACGGGAGAAAAAAAGAAAAGAAAAGACAGTTGGTAATTTAAACGGCCTTAGTTGGTTTAGTAGTAAGACCAAAGCCATAGGGAAAGAGAGGATCATAATGAGCATCTCCCACATTCATAGGCAATTGATCAACAGTCTTAAACCATGTCCTAGGAAGCTTCCCACTGAAACCATAGTCACCAAACAAAACATCAGCCACACCTTGTCCTTCTGAACCAGGAAGCCACGCAGCCACAAGTGCGTCTATGGATTCAAGATATGGTTCCATCACCACAGGCCGACCAGAGACAACCACAACCACACACTTCACTGATCCACACACATTATGGATTGTGGTCGGACCAGGTTCCGGGATTGTCAAGTTCAAGTTGTCACCTGCTGTTTCTGCGTATGGGGGTTCGCCTACTACAACTATGGCGTATGAGAAATTGTTGGACTTTATGAATTCTGTGTCTGGATTCTCCTTGTAGACTACCTTTGTTTCTGGATCCACAGTGTTGTTAATAGCAGAGAGAATTGTGGTGCCACTAGTGTGGTTGTTTCCATTAACGCCTTGCCATTCAATAGTCCAACCACCACATTGATATCCAAGGTTATCTGCATGGCTTCCAGCAACAAGTATTTTCTTAGCCTTCTTAGGAAGAGGCAGCAATTGATTATCGGCAGATTCACCATTCTTCAATAGGACCTGTGATTTCCTCACAGCTTCTCTGGCCAATTCTCTATGTTCCTGTCAAAATATATGGTGGTGCAAATGAAAAATATATGAGAATGAAAAGAAGCATAAAATTTGGGGTTGAAAGAGATGACCAAAGAGAAAAAAGAGAGAAGAATGAATGACTAACATGACTTCCAAGCTCATGGACTAGGCTCTTATCAGCCAATGGGCTTTCAAAAAGACCCATCACAAACTTGACCCTCAAGATTCTCCTCACAGCATCATCAATTCGGCTCATAGGTATGACATTGTTCTTCACCAATGTGGTTAGCTCATCTATGAACTCTGTGTAGTTCATGGGAACCATTATCTGCAATATTAGAAGCATTACAAGTTATTGCAAGGCGACCTTTTCCTTTACTAAAATATTTTATTTTCTTTAAAAAACTTATGTAAACTGGCCTATAGAATTAATTAATTACCATATCAATCCCGGCAGAAACTCCTGCTTGAATGGAATATGTGTAGTTAGCATGAGGTGGTGAAGTTATCCTGTCAATTCCTTCCCAATCGGATATAACAAATCCCTGTGACAAAATAAACCATAGTTACAAGTAATGTCCGAGTTCAAACTTCAAATTTTAAAATTACAAATATCAATGAATGAACTATATATGAAATTTCTTTACCCTGAATTTGAGTGCGTTTTTGAGAAAACCAGTGATTAGAGCGCGGTTAGCATGCATCTTGCGTCCATTCCAGCTTGAGTAAGAGACCATCACTGTTGAAACGCCCTTGATGATTGAGTCGTAGTAAGCTGGCATGTGAATGCTGAACAATCCTTCACCGTCAATTATTGTGTTATTCTCATTGATTCCATGTGTAGTTCCACCATCACCCACATAATGCTTAGCGCAAGCTGCAACATTCTTGCTGCACAAGGAATTAAGTATCATCATCAATAAAGAGCTTATTATAACAGAATGAATTTCAATTTTCAAGTAATTACATAATTAATTAAAGATATATATCAAAGAGGTCGATGGAATTCTTACTTTCCAGCAACAAATGGAACACCCTTGCGTGAATCTGCAGGCAAATCTCCTTGAAGTCCAGGAATAACCTCTGTCATGGCTTGAACCAATTTGTGATCTTCACTGTAACTTTCATAACACCTACCCCACCTGGGATCTCTACACACCTATATATACATATAAAGGCATCATCATAATCCATAACCCATTTAATTAACTCAATGATCATGAACAACATATTTTGGGTTTCTGAAATTACCGCAATACAAGGTGCAAAGGCGTATTGAATTCCTGTAGCTCTAACTTCAAGTGCTGTTGCAGCACCAATCTTCTTCACAAGTTGAGGATCCCTGTTTTCTCATAGGCAAATTAACTCCATCATCATAACTCATAAGGTACAGAAGAAAGTACTGTACACTAATTTTAAAATATATATTTTTTAATTATAAGATGATACATAAATATTTTTTGGTTTGATCCTTAAAATTTTCAATTTGTTCATTGTTACTATTGTTAGTGTTTAAGTAAGAGATAACGTAAAAAATCAGACGAAATCACAATAAGGACTAACGATGGAACAAATTAAAAATTTCAAAAAGCAAAAAGAACAAAAATTACTTTTAAGGACCAAAAAGGAATTCACCCTATACTTTGGGGACCAATATGAGATTTTGACCATATTTTATTTTATCCTTTTGGACATAATTCAATAATGCATATAAAAACAAAATTACCTAGTAGCACCGAGAGCAACATTGTGAGGGAAGATGGTAGCCTTATAAACATTATTATGACCATGAACAGCATCAATTCCATAAATCATAGGAATCCCAAGCCTCGTCGATAAAGAACCGTTTTGAAAATCATTCACCATATCAATCCAGTCCTCTGCACTTGCCTGCATTTTCGGTACACTCCCTCCTCCACTCAGCACACTCCCTGCAAAACGACACCACATCGTATCGATCAAAACATTAATTACCAATAGAAACAGAAGCAAATAAATTTAAGAAGAAAATTGAAAGAGACATTATTAATTACCAATAAAATACTTGTTCATGACTTCAGACGAAGCCACTTTTCGATCAATCTGAACCATCTGCCCGATTTTCTCTTCAAGAGTCATCCTCTTCATTAGATCCTTGATTCGCACATTCAATGGCAGATTTGGATCTTTGTATTTCACATGCTCTGATGACTCTGTCATCGCAAATAGAGAACAACATTGAACCATCACAAGCAACCAAACTAGAATTATTCCGATTCTCGCCATTATTGCTTCTTCTCCTTAATAACTTCACACTGTGAAATCAGAACAGAGTTAGGTCAGATACAGAGAATCAATCAATTTATAATGCTCTGTATATGAATGATTGAACATCGACGGTTCAATTCAGTCAAAGCCGAAAAACAGAAAACGGTTGATTGTATAAAAAAATTAAGACCAAAAGTACTGTTTGGCTGATTTTCCGGGAAAATAATTGTAGAAACAAGAAGAAAGGAAGACTAAATTACGAGAGTGAAGAAACATACGTTGCTAGAGAGAGAGAGAGAGAGATTTCTCTCCAAGAACGCCGAATCGTCGTTTGCGAATTCAGAAGCAAGTCGAGAGCGATCTATTTATAGACTGAGAAAGAGTGTGCATGAACGTATTATACACGCGTTATTTATCTTATCTATAATATTATGCATATCAAAAGATATTTTAAATTTATATTTCAAAAACGAATAAAAAATATTTGATAAAGTTTGAATCTGCTTGATTCTGTTCTTACTTTTTTAAAAGTCTAGAAATCTTATTAGATAATATAAGATTTTACAACAATTATGAAAAATATATATATTATTTTTTAAAGTTCAAAATACAGAATCAGAAATTTAATATTTAAAGAATATTTTCATAAATATATTTAAAAATTTAATTAGATTAAATATAGAGTAACATTCCAGGTGAATAACCTTTTATAGATATATAGAAATAGATAAATATAATATAATATAATTAATGTATATATATATAGATATAGATATAGATAGATATCTAATATAACTAATGTAAAATTATATAACAGAATATATTTTCTATTCTTCAAATTTAAATGATTTGAAATGATTAAAATTCAAAAGTACACTTTATCTAGCTAATTATCTTTGAGATATATTATTGCATTGATCTTCTTTCTAGTTTTATAAGGAATGCTATATGATCCACGTATGAATTTATTTAAAAATTAAAAATTAAAACTTAAAATGATATCTAGGAGAAAATCATATATATCTTATGTCAGCAATTGATTGAACAAAGTTCTAGATATAATGGTATTATTATTATGTTTATTTATATATTTATAATATTGATGGAATAGACTTGTGATTTTAATTTTTTATCCTTTTTTTTTATCTTGAAACTTTTAATCTTTGTTAAATCAATAAAAGTTTAAAGATAGCACTCACAGAATTATAGAGATATGTCAAGAGCATTATTCAAAAAGATTTTGCTTAAAAGAGAGGCGATTGCTTTTGCAACACATCTCGAGGTTGAAAAGCCTCCTCCAACAGCGCAGAGGGCGGTTGCAAAAACAATCTTCTTTTTTGTAGCACTGTCCTTATTCTAAATTAGGATGTGAGATAGCACTTTACTAGAGTCTGATCAGACTCAAAATACTCATTATAAAATTAAATTAATTTAATTTAAGATAATTAGATTTTCATTAGTATTACTTGAATAAAATAATGATATAATCAAATTTTATTAGTTTAATTTTAAGATGTAAGTTTGGTTGTGATATATCTTATCCAAATATGCTATATCTTATCCAACTTTTCTTTCCTTATATAAAAAATATCTTATCCAAATTAAATTAACTTTTTTAATATGAATCATATTTTATATAAATTTATAAACCATTAAAATCTAATATAAGAAATAAATCTATAAACTTTATTCACTTTCTAAAGTTTTTAGATTTCATTTAATTACTTCAATTTTGTTATGATTTATATAGAAACTTAATATTTTATCAATTGATTATAGTTTTTAATTAAATTGATGTTTCATTGATATTTTTTAATTCATGAATCTTATTTAAAATTATAGGAAGTTAAAAAATATAAAAAAAACGATAAAATAAGAGTAAAATTTAAATGCATCGGTACAATATTTAAATATTTTGTACCTAGAAACTAGAGTCCAAGGCTATATATGTAAAGATTCATTATATTTTGGACTTAAGTTGTTGAATATAATGTAGGTTTTCATTTTGAGTGAATCTAATCATTATTGGAATTTTATATTTAAGATTCACTAGTGTTGTAATTAGTTAAATGTTGATTTATTTTTTTTAAAGCCCAATAGTGTTATAACTTTTAAGACTGATATATTAATTGGGCTTATTGTTTTAAAGCCCATGAGGGCTTTATTATTTTGGAATTAAGGTTTTTCAATGTCTAATTAAATGTGTTTATAGGATTTTTTGTGACACACATTTAGGTGGATAGAAAAGTTTGGCTGACCTATAGCTCTATTGTGGCACGAAAAAGGGAAGGGAATATAGCTTGGAAACCCTAGTTTCATCATCATCAAGGAGTCTTTTCTTCTTCTCTACTTCTTTTATTGAGTTTGTTGTTTTGATAACTATTGGTTAGTTAAATTTTCGATTCTCTAAGATTATTAACTCTTAATATTATAGTTTATTATGATTATGTTATTATATCTGTATGATTATGAATTCAATTAATTAGTTTATTTTCTTATCTTTTTTAATTATCTACCAAGTTAGAGTTTAAAGGTTACTTTAATTGAGGCTTTACAAAGATATGGGTTAAATTGTCTCTAAATTCTTATCATTGATATAATTTATTTATAGGATTGAAATATAGGAGAATTGTTAAGACATATAGTTAATTGTAATTAGCTATTCTTACTTTATAGTTCTTGTACAGCTGTAATTCTTTATCATCTGTTTACACGTGTATGGCTAGCGTGTAATATTCTATTTGTAACCCTTACCTGATAGGATTTTGTATTTAGTATAAATACAAAAGCTGCTGGAGGTTCTTTTGACAGCCGCTACAATATTCACTCACCCAAAAGGTCTTTCATTTATTTTTCTCTATAGAATTAACCTATATGAACATATTAGTAGGGCAACTAGTTTACCATATACATATAAAAGAATTAATTATTTAAGTTTAATACGTTTATATAAGATAAGACTGACAAGAAATAAGTAATAACAAACTGAAAATACTCAAATCAGATTAATTTGAGACAATACTTAGTACTCAAATCATAATACATATTAATACTATTGAGATAGTATAAATTTCTATCAAATCCCTATATTATATTAATGGATTTTGGTTAGATTAGATTGAAGTGATTAACTGTAATTAGAAAAGGTTAATTTTGCTGACCTGGAGGCCGTCGGAGTACATAATAAAACTACGTTTATAGTTTTACATAACCGTGATTAACTAATCATCACAGGGAAATGGAAATAGAATATTATATTATTATATTCGGATTTGGGATGTCAGTGTCATTGTCGTTGCTTTTGAGTTGTGACTATATTTTGCTTATTTTTATTTAGGGTAAATTACACTTTGGTACCCTGTGGTTTTACCCTATTTCACTTTGGTACCCTGTGGTTTGAAACTTGACACTTTGGTACCCTGTGGTATTCTCCTTTAATACTTTGGTACCCTTTGGAGCTATTTTGTAATTTTAACCATAATAAATTTTGCAAAAATTACATATTGACCCCTAAATTTTTTTTAAAGTTTTCATTTTAGTCCCTAGATAATATGTATCTAGGGACCTATTTGTAATTTTTTAAAAACTTTTTGGGGTCAATATGTAATTTTTGCAAAATTTATCATGGTTAAAATTACAAAATAACTCCAAAGGGTACCAAAGTGTTAATGGAGAATACCACAGGGTACCAAAGTGTCAAGTTTCAAACCACAGGGTACCAAAGTGTAATTTACCCTTTTATTTATTTCTATATTGCTTTCTGTTCTATAAACTGACAATCTGTCTATCTCAAAACCTGTCAATGCAATTTAGCTGTCTTGCTTGTTGCTACCAAAGGATTATTTTAAACCCAAAAAAAAAAATAGTAATAAGTAAACAATTAAAAACAAACCAGATCAGTCCGTGTCCAAGCTTGAAAAATTAATCCCATTTGCGGCTTTACATGTCTATTTAGAAAAGTAGATATTCTTTTCAATTGTTAATATGTAATACACATTACACAGTTACACACTATGACACTAACACAAGTAACTTTGCTGTTTTAAATTTTAAAATTATAAAAAGATAAATAATTTTAAATTTATTATGCATAAGAAATAATCTAAAATGAAAAAAAAAATTAAATTATCAAATTTATAAATAATAGGATTACAAAGTTATTTGTTATTTATAGTTGTATTCTTAAAATACTTTATACATTTTATAATACACAATTTTTATTAGAATGACAAAAAAGTCAAACAAATATAATATTGTTTTTGGTATTATGATTTTAAAGCCAAATTATCAAAAACTTCAAAATCATATCAAGACTTAAATTCCGTTTCCCAGCTGATGACCTAAACTTTGGAAAAAGATTTGAAAGCGTCATAAGATTACTCCCATTTGTCGGACCGTCATGCTTAGCTTTATTGCTGATTAAAATAATCAAAACAAACTTCATTATTTCATTCATCCATACGAAACTTATCTTATACAAATATACTAATATTTGGTAATAGAAACAACGGCAATCATGATAAGAAGACAAGAACACTGGTTATTGTACACGTTTTGGAATGACTTACCTCAACCACACAATCAAGACAAGCAAACAGAAACAGGTATGATATGAAAGCACACGTTGATTACTTGATTTGCTGGCGCTCATCATTTTGCTTGACGCCTTTGAAAGTTGAAACAACTAATATTTGATGTAGAAGCACAAAGACTAGTTGGTACATTCTCATCCCTACCCTATTCGCTGATTTTGCCTTATTACCTTCTATTCTAATCACATTGCTCATCTCATTTCAAATGTTTTCACCCCTAAATTATAATATCTATAAAGGTGAATCAACAAGACAACTCGAATTTTTCTTCATTATCTGTACAAAAGACAGCTTCTGGAAGCTCTGGTCATGAGTCCTCATAATGATGATCTGTCTCATCGAAGATCTCCTCCTTCAGAAAGGAATATTAATGTCAGTAAAGCTTTCTACAATCTTTTGCGAGATTCTTAGAAAACTATGTATATGCAACGAAAGGCAAGAATTTCATTTCAACATTAAGTTCAAGAAAGAATAAAATAAGTTCAGAATAAGTCTTGACCTGTAAAAGCTCTTCAATAACATCTTCCATAGTAATGACCCCAACAGCTTCTTCTTCTTCCGGGAGTTTTGGAAGTGGATTTCCATCTATCTCCAGAATATCCGAGTACATATTTTTTGACCATTTTCTGCTTCGAGAACCATTCCTCAATGACTTGTTTGTATTTGGAAAGCTTTTCCACTTATGGAGTGGCTTCTTTGTTTTCAAAACTCTCTCAGGGGAAGGCTTTTCACCATCAATATCTACCCTCCAATCTTTCGTTGAGTCTAATTCAAAGCCATAGTAGAAAGGGAGAGGTTATTATCAACAGAATTTTCCAGCTTCAATTCAAAGGAATCTATACTATAGGTTTGCGAGAGATCAATAGTTAAATAGATTACATCATGGGCGCTTACCATATTTTTTTGAAGATTGCCGCGATGTCTTTTCACGCTGTCTTACAACAACAGCCATGTGACTATGGCCCTTCTGGAACTCATTCAAAATGTCATACAGCGGCATACTTTCTTGAACCCTGAGAATTTGTAATTTACAAGAGTCAATGGTCACAAAATCACACTGTACCCATCAGATTCTATATGGGATCGACATTTTCAGTCATCAAATTCATAAAAAAAATATAGACAATACCGTGGAATCCTTCGAATTGTTACACTCTTTACAGGTGCTTCATCTTCTGGGTGAACTGTCAATAAATTCTTGACCTAAAATTAAGCAGCACACAATTAGAAAGCATAAGTCATTGATACTCGCAAAGAAAGGTTCAAGAGAAAAGAAGCAGAAAGAAGTGTAAAGCGAAAAAATAATAATTCCAAAACTATCAATCACATTAGATCAAATTTACTGAAATGATAAAATGATAAGTATCCAACGATAACAGATGGTATTCAAAGATGCAATACAGAAATTAGCTAGAGGGCCAGCCTCAATCAAAATAAACTCTCTTAATACATTAACTATGAATATAACACTTGGCTTATCTAAAAAGCTTTGTAATCTGAAAACTAGTAACTAAAATCCCTGATGACATAAAACTTAATGGCGTGATCATATAAAGCTAAGCTTTCAATTAGCTACCCAACTGTGGTTCTTAGGAAGGTCATAAATGTCACAAGATCTAGCGAATAGCATGTTTTATTAGAATCAAGTACTGAGTTTGTTTCCTAACTGAACAACTTGCAATAAGTACTTTATCTAATAGTTGGGTCAGTAAATCTTAGTAATGTCATAAAAATTTATGACTTACGAGTGCTACACTGTGCCAGATAATTAAGTACTGCATGTTTCTTGAGTTTTGACCATGTTAAACTATGTTGACGCATTTCATTCTTCACTGAAAATTTTAAATCAAAATCTGAGGCTTAAATGGCAGCTTATGGCTCTAAAGAAACTGAATGATTGGTTGAAAGTAAGATATCAAACAAGAAAAAGCCAAAGATATTAATTCCAGAATTTTTTTTTGAACAAATTAATTCCAGAATCTGCAAGCAGATCCTAGTCCAAATTTAGAGAATTTGACAAATCACCATGAACCATACAGACATTTCTTTGCTCTACACTTAATTCCTAACCCTTTGTCACTGCTGAACCTGCTATAAACTCAGTATGACTCAAGTGAGGGTAATTTCTCATGCATAATTTTCTTTTTGGCATGCATAATTCTCATTATAACTCCAAGTGAGGGAAAATTCTCTCATGGATCTCAACTTCAATGTAAATTTCCAGGTAATTTGTTTAAACATCAGAAAGTAAATGTCTGAGACTCAGAGGGTCATCCAGGATCTATATTGATAGATTTAATCACACAGGAATATATAATACCAATAATCTCAGAGTGTTGATTTGAAACTGTCTGATGTGGTTTTAATACAGTTGTGCATCTAATGAAATTTACAGATGAACAATTCAAAAAAAGGGAAAAAAAAAATGCTACCAGAATAAGTCCAATGATGTTTGTGGGACGTTCATAATAGACTGGGACTCTGCTATGCCCTTTGCTCAATATTAAACTCATCAAATCCCTGCTTAATACCAGGCAATCAATCAGATTATCCAAAGTTTTAAAACATATAAATGGAAACTTGTACTCTAAAATTTTTTTAAGCAAACCTCACCTGTCAAGCCTAGCATTAATATCAATTGCAAAAGTATCAGATATAGGAGTCATAGCATCACTGGCAGTTTTCTCGGTAAGTTCAAGTGCCCCGGCAATGATAGTTGTTTCATCATGTGTCAGTTCTCCACCTTTTCCAGCCTAACACAATACAAAATAACCAGAGTGAGTATAGAAGTGAATGAGTCTAGATAATCCGAAAAGAAAAAGATAAGATAACCTTAAGTCACATTTCAGGGTAATTGCATTAGAGAAAGGAAAATAGTGCAGCATACTAATGAAATAACAAGTATTGTTCAACTTCAGAAGTAACTGAATAAAAACAAGATAAAATACAATAACAATAACAGACCACATAACTCTGATACAGACCTCATTACCATGCATATTTACAAGTGTTTTTAACTCAGCTCTACGGAAAAGGGCTGCATTTCGATGGCCCAACAAATAGTCCAATAGCTGAAAAACCACAGAAATGCAAAAACAGCCAAGACGAAAAAAAGAAAATTAGAAATGAACAGATTAAATTTCTCTCTTTACTACAAATGGATTCACAAAATTTCTACTCATGTCACCTTGCTAATCGGAAAAGCAATAGGATAGCATATCCATACAAGTACACGAACAAATGGAGCCACTGTTGCACCAATCATAAGCCCATAACGAGAGCAAACAGATTGTGGTATAATCTTCAAACGAATAAATAGATGTCAGCACTTTGAAATACATGCCGAAAAATTAAATAAATGTCATGCCAGGAAATTAGAAATTTTAGAAGTTCCTCCTATGAGATATTAAGTGTGAGCTGGACATGCAGCAATCCTGAAAGAGCTAAGTTTATTTACATAACAAACAAGTCTACTGACCAGTCAAAGTTTGAAGGAAGAAGGTTTTTTTTTTTTTTTTTTTTTTTTTTTTNTTTTTTTTTTTTTTATTTTGTCAATTATTTTATGTCCAAAAGCATCTAATACCCATTAAAAACTACATGGAATTGTGGAGGATAAGAAAGGTTTTGAAGCTAGCATATGATTGTAGCCTTGAAGGAAAAGAAAAAGAAAAATCTCACCTCACCAAACAGAAGAATCAATGTCACTGAAATCAGGATAGCACCCCATGCAGTAACAAGACTATCGAGAAATATAGGAAGCGCCTACAAAAAGCATCACCATATAAAATTTAGCTAGATTAGTGATCACTCATCCAATTCCAGGGATCAAATACTGTAGAACGGGGATTTTAGCCGTACCTCCATAGCCGCAGCATTGCAAATTAGCAGGGTACAAAGCAATAAATGTTGATTTTTCACAACAGGCAATATCTTCGCTGTATGGTCAAAACACAAATTCAAACAGCAAGATAATCAATAGGTACATAACATTCAAGACAGTAATGTATTTCCTATTGCTAGGATGCCGAATTTTGCCAGATTAGGTAATAACAATCAGATCTACGATTGCATAAAAAAGCTTAAGCAGAGAAAGGAAGGTTGTAAAAGGGTTTTTATTCATGGACTCGGAAAGGAAACACAAAAGTCAGTTAGAATACGAAAGCAGAAGTCACATCAAGCCACCATTCCCCCAAAATAAAATTTCCCCGAGAAGCAATTTTCAGAGACTTGGAATTTGCAAAAAAGAAATTGCGAACCTAACAATTAACCTTCCATTGCAAGGGAATACATCAAACTCAATTCAAGGGGGGAAATAAATAAAAAGTGGAAAGTAGATGGAGGAAGAAGATTACCGGCATATTGGCGGTCTTTAGCCGTACCAGACTTAGCAAGAACTTCAAGATCAACAAGGCTCAAGGACATGAGACCTAGGGTGAGGCCAGACATCAAGCCAGCAAACATAACGAGGAAGACGATTATAGCTAAGTAAATGAAAAAATGGGAATCGCAGCACTTATATTCGACGGCCATTGAAGCTCAGGGAGTCTTGGTACTTAGTGGTTGAATTTGTGGGAGCAGAGAGAGAGATTGATGGGTAATAGTCAGAGAAAGACGAAGTGCTTGAAGTCCATTAAGGAATTGGAGAGAGGAAGCGGTGAAGAGAGAAGAAGAAGAAGAAGAAGAAGAAGAAGAAGAAGAAGAAGAAGAAGCATAGGGGAATATTGTGTGAAGGAATCGTATATAAATGGAGACTAGACGTAAGAGAGAGAGAGGAAAAGATGAAAGCGAGGATAATCGCTTCGGATTTGGCGTTGATTGTCTTTGTTTGCGAGCGACGAGTGGGTGGTGCGCTGGCTTTACAAAATCCAGCTGATTTATTTCTATTTATTTATTTACCCCCCACATTAAAATTTAATTTTTTAGGCTTTAGAGAATCTAGATTCTAGTGCGCCATTGGTTTCAGGCAAAAATGTATCAAGTTTATTCAATTTTATTTACTTTCTCAAAAATGGTTATTTATTTGTGATACAAAAATAGCATTCAAGCAAAACAATTTTATTGTATAATTTAGCTTAACTGTTAATTTCGTTTTTAATATTTAATATTTTGATCAATTTATTTTTTATTTTTACTTTAGTCTAATATTATTGACATAATTTACGAGATTAATGATATATAATGTAAAATTGATAGAAAAATGATAAAATTATTTGTCGTTAATTTATTGAAAGAAGTTAGTCAAAGGATAAAATTAACAATAAAAACTATTGAGGATGAAATTGATAGTTGGTGGGACAAAATTAGTAATTTGATAGTATGTATGAAATGTTTGGTGATAAAAAAGAAAATTTAATGTGATTCAGGAAAACGAAAGTATTGTGTTAGATGAATAGTCATGCTTCTAAAACAAATAAGATTAAAATTAAGTCCATTAGAGAAAAATTTGTGGTAGTAAAACATCTATTAGATAATTTAGTTAAAAGAGTCAACTAAAAGGGCAAATATTCTGACAAAATAAAAAGTTAAAAGAGTTTTTTTTTACTTTACTTGTTAAAATTCAAGAGATTTTTAGTAGAGTAGTAATTAAGGTTAAGTGAATTTTGTGTATTTGAAGCCTTTGTTGTATAATTATTTGTTTTTATTGATATATAAATTAAAATATATATAACTAATAGTTTGTTTGCTTTTAATTTCAAATAAAATATTTTTTAAATAAATTGAAAACATAAAATATTAAATACTACTTTTAAATTCTTGTAGTTTGTTCCCAGTTCAGACCCATTATAAGTTAACTACCAACAGTATTTTTCTTCAAGAATTCAATGAAATCCATGGCATGTAAGTTGTAACCTATCATTTTTCAATGCCCTCTCTCTACTACCACATGTACAAGTACAACCATATTAACAAATCTATCACCTACAAGCTACAACTACAAATTAATGGTTTAACAAATCACAATTAATAATTATCAATTTAGGTGCAAATTACTTTCCAACATTTATGTGTGTAAATTTACCTCAATCTTTCTACTCCATTTCAGCTTCTCAAATCTCAATATCATCTCTGTTCTGCATCTCGCCTCCTCTCCTGTCTTGGAAACTCATTTTTTAGTCAATATCTTCTAATTCAGTTAATAATTATAATGTTTCTATGGGATTGAATCCTCTATAAATTTATTCTCCATATTTTAAATTTTTTTGTACTTTTGTCATTTTATCTCTTTCATTCTCTTCATTTCTCTCTTTAAATCCAAAATAAATATAGAAAATATACATGTATAGGATCTAATTCCTTGGAGTTGATTATGTATGAAAGTTGTGGCCTTCTACTTCATCAATCTTGTGCTATAAGGCTAATTTAGTGGATGTTAGAGAAGGATTATGCCAAATCATACAAGATATTAGAGTGAAGAAAAGGTTTTTTTTGGAGAAAAAAAGAGTGGGACGATACATTTTATAATTTAAACCACATAATAAGTACAGTTTTGAATTTGGATTTTACTACAGACACTATTGTTGAGAGAGTTTTGTTTCATTATAAAATCTCTCTATTAGAATAAGAATTAATCTTTAGTTAGAGTATAAAACTATTTTTGTAAATATTTTGTGGTTATTATCTAAAAAAAAATAAAACCACAGAGAGACTCAAAGACATAATAATTATGAGTCAAATACAAGTATGTAATTTATCCTAAATTTGCATTGCATTTAACAGTTGAAAAAATCCATGTGATGATCATGGAAAATTATAACTAGCTTTTTAAAGAAATGGACTGTTGGATTTTTAGTGTGGATTAGCATTAATCTATTGTAAGATTAATATTTATATTTACTGATAAGTAATTAATTTATCGTAAGTCTAAATAATAATAGATTGGGTTCATATTACTTGTGGTATTCCGTGATGGGTTGGATTATCCACAAGCCTTCCGGGACCGGGCTAAGAACCCCAAGCCACGTCNTCGGTGATTATTTAGAGATGAAGTTCTTAATTTATATACTTAAAAAAAATTACTGAGCACATTATGTGGGATTGATCAATAATGTCAACTCATAGTAACAACTTCAATATTTTGAAATAATGCTTTCAAAAGGCCAAAACTTTATTTTGGTACTTAATATTTGCCCAAGATTCCGTTTTAGACCCTAAAGTTTTTCCTATTCCATTATGGTCTTCAAAGTTGTCAAAAAGTTTCACGAGTCATTTCCATAAAGTTTCCTTTGTTAAAAGAGAAAAGAAAGGAGAAAATTGCGTAATGACCCCGCAAAAAGTGTATTACTTAAAATTTCAAGCTCGATTGTTTTCTTTCCTCATCTTCTTTACACATTTTTTGGGATGTTTTAGGATATATTTGGGTAGAGTCTTGATCGAGATAAAGCAATAATGAAGGAATCCTCCAAAGGCGTTCTTATTTTTGTGGAAATCATATGAAACCCATAGTTCTAACTTCTAAGCTTCTGGAGGGACTAAAGTGCAACTTTTCACAGAATTTGGATTGTTTTATAATTCTCACATTGTTTCAAATTTGGATAAAATTACATTGTTCTCCTCCCAAAATACTTTTACAAAGTTCATTAAAGTCTTTGAGAGACTGAGAATCATGGTTTAGGGACCCATATGTACAAGATAAAAATTATTGGGGGTCATTATGATATTTTCTCCTTTCTTTTTTTTAAAATGAAAGAAAATTGATAGAATTGATTCAGGACTAGTGGTGAAATTTATTGACAACTTTGGAGACCAAAATAGAATAAAAAAAATTAGAGACTAAAATGAAATCTTGGATAAACATTAGGGACCAAAATATATAGAGTTTTTTTGATTTTGTGAGAAAAATATATAGAGTTTGGTCCTTTTAAAATGCATTCATTTTGTCTCTCTTTTAGTTTTAGCCAAAATTCGTTATCTTTCTCTCATATAAGATAAATTATTAGGCCTCTGTGATTAGTGTCGCAATATGCCATTTGATGTGGAAATTGGAATCAAGAGGCACTAAAAAACAGTGTGCACTACTCAGTTACAATGTAGTTTTCTATCTGGCCAAAAAATAAACAATGTAGTTTTCTATTCAGCGTTGTACCTAAATAGCTTATGAGAACTTATTAGTAGGAGTCGAAAGGCTAAAAATTTACATCAATAATCAATAATCAATAATTTGATATATAAGACACTTTCTTTCTTTTCTTTTCTTTTCTTTTTAAAAAAAGATGTATTAAAATTTTCTGTCAATAAATTTAACAATATTAGGTATTAAGATAAAATTGAATTATTTTTAATGTATGATAGACAAAATTAACTTAAATAACATATGTAAAACAAAATTGAATCTAACTTTGTCAAATACAAGGGATGAGCAATATACTTTCGTCTATTTGTTGGTATCAATCATTTATCATTGGAAACCGTGATTAATTATTTCGCTGCGAGTCTTTCACTAAAGAGCAAACGACTTGACATAAAATGTTTTAGCTTAAGTACATTTTTGGTCCTATAACTTTGACAAAGATTTCAATTTGATCCCATAATTTTTTTTGTTGCAATTTTGGTCTCATAACTTCTCAAAAGGTGCCACCGTTAGTCTCATGCTCAATTCTATCCATGTTTAGCCATTAAATATGACGTGACACAGTGAGTTGGATCATGATGTGGCAAAGTATGATGAGGTGGACTTAAAAATGACCTATATGCAACATATTACAACATTTCAAAATCAGAAACACAAAAAAAAAGGGCCATTATGAAGTTTTCACTTTCTTCTTCATCTTTTTCTTCAACTTCCTTCCTACCACACATGCCTCCATCTTCTTCTTCTTCTTCTTCATCTCTTCACCCAGAAGCCAAATCTCTTCACAACCATGGAGTCTTGGTCCTTAGATTTGTCACTTTGCCTTTAGGTCTCAAATGGAAGGTTTCTCTGCAAATTGTTCTATTTATTGTCTATGGGTTACATTTGCATATGCTCCTAGAGATTTTATTGCTTCTTTCGTTTGGGTGAGGGATTTATTGGATGTCTCAATCAAAGGAGCACCTGATTAGGTTGGGGCAAAAATCCACGACGGCCATTTTTGTCGACGAGTGAACGCGATTCTAATGGCATGTGAGCAGTACACGAAGAGGAGGAGAAAGAGATTTGGCTTCTGGGTGAAGAGATGAAGAAGAAGAAGAAGAAGAAGAAGAAGAAGAAGAGGGAGGCATGTGTGGTAGGAAGGAAGTTGATGAAGAAGAAAGTGAAAACTTCATAATGGCCCTTGTTTTTTTTTTTTTGTGTTTCTGATTTTGAAATGTTATAATATGTTGCATATAGGTCTTTTTTAAGTCCACCTCATCATACTTTGCCACATCATGATCCAACTCATTGTGCCACGTCATATTTAATGGCTAAACATGGATGGAATTGAGTATGGGACTAACGGTGGCACCTTTTGAGAAGTTATGGGACCAAAATTGCAACAAAAAAAATTATGGGACCAAATTGAAACCTTTGTCAAAGTTATGGGACCAAAAGTGCACTTAAGCCAAATGTTTGTATATCCAAATATAAGATTCAAACACCCACCACTTGTTTTAATAGACCAAGTGAGAAACTACTAAGTCACATTCATGTGGTTGTACGTGAACAAGATATCATTTACATCAAGCCAAATATATATATATATAGACTAGTGTGTTTTGCATGTCCTAACGAGCATACAAAGATTAATTTAAATTTAATAATTATTATAATTTCAAAATTAAAAAGTTATTTTATTTTAATTGTAATTTTTTTAATTTAAAGTTTTGAAAAGTTATATAACTTTATCTATTACTTTCTTTCTCCCATTATATACAGTTAGCCAATTACTATGATCCACATATTTATTTTGTATTATTTTCAATTTTTAATTGAGTTGTTTTTTACCGACTCTTCTCAAACATATATAATAGTATAGATTTATACTTATAGTATATTTGAATTAAATATTAATGAAAATAAAAGAAGGAGATGAGTCTATTCCTCTTATTTAGAAAGTTGATGAAAGTAGAAGAATATAAATATATAATTAATTTTTACTTCTCATTTTCTTCGTCCTTCCTAATTTTCAAATATTTTAAGTTAAAATATTTTAGAATGAGAGTTACTTTTCAAACAAAAGAAAGAAGTCTGGAGAGTTAATGCTTCCTTCCAATCTCTTCTCATCTAATCTCTTCTCTTTTTTTTCTCTTCAAGACTAACTTAAATATTTCACGCAAAAAAAAAATGACTAACTTAAAATGTTTAATTCCTATATACCTTTCACCATAATTATAATGTTATGGTAAATATCATCAGACTTTACTCATATGTTACTTGTGTCTGCTTAATTAAATTCAAATGGATGGAAATTAACGTGAAGAAAGAAAAAATATCGACTAGATGTTACGTATTACGTACAGTACACATGTAGTACACTTGTTGAAGAAAAACGTGGATAGTATGTTATTTTTATCCGTATATAGTTGACAATCAATTGCAAATACGAGATAAAATCAAAATTAAGGAACCAGCACATCATCAAATACGCTAAAGTTGATAATTCATTATTTGCAATAGGCCAAAGTCTGATTTTGGTCCTCAGTTATATTCAATCTTTCAAATTGGTCCCTCGATTATTTTTTGTTCCATATTGATCCCTCAGTTTTTTAAAATTTGACACAATTGGTCTCTCAAACGTTTTTCATCCATTTTTCTGTTAAAAAAAAGGACAAAATTGTTTTTTAACTCCTAAAAGTTTGAATTTTTGCATTAAGGATTTTTTTTCTCTATAATAGTACCAAAATGTAAGAAAGAAGAAATAACAGGGGGTTTTGTTTATTTTACACAAAAAAAACTCCTCTCTCCATATCGTTGCTCAAAATCGCCGCTTGAAGCTCCGTCGTGTTCTTACGGCGCCAGACTTCTGCAAGTGGTGTTCTTCGACGATGATTGACAGATCTAGTCGGCCTTTTGACGGTGGACGGAGGGCGTTTTGTTTTCCTCGATTGGGTCATCTTTCACGGTGGTTCGCGGCTGAGATCTGTATGACAGGGAAGGCCTGTCTACTGCAGTGATGGTGGTCGGTGGTGGCTGGAGCGATGGAGAGAGAAGTTATTTTTTTGTGTGAAATAAACTAAAACCCCCAATTACTTCTTTTTACTTCATTTTGGTTCTATTATAGAGAAAGAAGGTCTTTAGTGTAAACATTCAAACTTTTAGGAGTTAAAAATAAATTTTATCCTTTTTTTAAAGGAAAAATGGATGAAAAACGTTTGAGCCTTTGAGGGACCAACTGTGACAAGTTTTAGAAAACTGAGGGACCAATATGAGAACGAAAAATAACTGAGGGACCAATTTAAAATATTGAGCATAACTGAGAGACCAAAATAGGACTTTAGCATTTGCAATATATATATAGATCGACAAAGGCCAACTTTTTTTTTTTTACTACTAACAAAGGCCAACTTAAAACGACAGAAAATAATAGAAAAATTGTTTTATATGCAAAACACGAACGAAGGGCAAATCTGGATCAAACTAATAGATATATCTATTAATATAATTATTTATTTGTTTAATCATCTAATAATTAATACGTGTGTGTATATATATATATTAATATTATATATAATCAACATTTAATTTCCTTATATATTTAAAACGTTGACTTTTACTTAATGTGAAAACTTTAACCATACTATTACAAACTTTTTAACAAAAATATTAATGATTTTCCCTCCTTTTTTTTACTAATTACATAATTAATCACATAAAATCTCAACTCTCAAGTGTTCAAACTGAATCTAACTCTAATTAACCAAATTATTAAATCAATCAAATCATCAAGAAAGTAATCTAAATTCAGAAGCTAGCATACATAATCATTTGATTTGTGTTATGAAAAATCTCAAAATTATATATTATGAGGTTGTAATTATTTTTTTAGGAAAGTAATAGACTACTACTTACTATCTTTTTTTTTTTTTTTTT
>QANZ01004381.1:0-52696 GCA_003254925.1 Chamaecrista fasciculata
CATATCTATAAAATGATTGGCCCTAGGGCACAATCTCCAACATATTCTTCGCAGGGCCCCCCTGTGAAGTTCTTGTAGGTATTTGGACACTCGAACTTGCTCTTGTAGCCCACACTTGTTGAACTAGGTAAGTTTGACCATTTTTTAGTTTATCATTGGCGCCGACTGTGGGGAAACCACGCCGTGTGTTCATCAACACGTGCTCCTCACCATCTTTTCGACACGTGAGGCCTCGTGCTCGCCTTTCTTGCTTTTTATCAAAAGCTAGCTCACCGACGTTTATCTTGTTGAACTAGGTGAACCATACCTTGCTATGGCCAATATCGAGGACTCCCCCCACAGAGACGAGGGACCCTCTCGAATTGCACCACCTGTGACCCAGACGGGCGCCACGGGACAGACATTCGAAGCTCAGGACATTATGTCCTGTTTCCGTGGGATGATGAAAGATCAGACGGACGCCCTCCTCGTGAGTTTCAAAATCTCTCCATTCACAACACTCCCACTGGGACGCCCTAGGGACCCAATCCGGCCCACCGCCACACTACAGCAGGTTCTACTAAGAACGTCTCGGCCGCCACAGGCTTCGAGGACGAGCCAGGCACCTTCATCCCTCAGAAGGGGCCTTTTGCGCTGTCCATTCAGCGCGACATCATTCCACAGGGCTTTAAAATGCCCATGAAGATTACACCATACGAGCCCGCCGCGGATCCGAACTTGCACATGAAGGCATTCAATGCCGCTGTCCAGCTGGCGTCCATCACCGAAGGGAAAAAATGCAAGTTGTTCCTGTTGGAGATTGTGCCCTAGGGCCAATCATTTTATGTAAAATATGTTTTGAACATATTATTAATTTATGGAGATAAATTAATGTGTTATCATGTTATTAGAATGTTTACTATGATAACGTCCATGATTAATTATGAGATAATTAATCTAAATTTGTCCCTGGTCGATTGTTTTCGTGGGAACGAAAATGAACTAAGACCAGCATGACATCGGTGCATAGAGATGCATGCACTAGATGCTGGGACGAGAGTCATGGTGCAATTATGTAAGGGGTTACGAGTTGCTGGACCGACCCGGAGAGTCCTGCATGGGTTTAGTCATCAGCTTGCCTCTCCTTGTACGCCTGTAGCGATGCCTTAGACCTGAGGTCATCATTATTCCGGCGCTGCAGTTGTCAAACTTTGGCTTAGTCTAACGTTGCCCGTGACAGGGTAGCCATAAGGGCTAAGTACGGGTTTGGTTGATTGCCGTGCTGAGGAATGTGGATTGGCCAAAATGGGATTTTGTCCCTCATTAGATGAGAGATATCTAATTGGCGCCCTCGATGAGTCTGTCCAGAAAAAAGAGTGGTCACTCAGGAATTGGGACTTACTCAGGGAATCGAAAAAGTTGTGGTTTGGATTATGGATGACTAGCCTGTGCCTAGTCCATGACCAAGATATCGTAGGACAATAGGATCTCTGACAAGGAGGTACTGAGGTTAAGTCGTTTTGGTAAAAACGATAACTCACGTGTTTTGGGTAGTTGTGATGGCTTGCTAGAGTCTTCTCACGACTTGTAGGTTATGGGGATGACCTGCTGCCAACTTTACGTGGGGCCTGCTGGGTCACACACGAGCAGGAACAGAACACCATTTAAAAGGGACACGAATTAGGGTTAAT
This sequence comes from Chamaecrista fasciculata, assembly GCA_003254925.1. Classification (NCBI taxonomy): domain Eukaryota; kingdom Viridiplantae; phylum Streptophyta; class Magnoliopsida; order Fabales; family Fabaceae; genus Chamaecrista; species Chamaecrista fasciculata. The sequence continues at coordinate 1,671 of QANZ01004381.1, forward strand.
TCGTGGGTCACTCCGGTGGCACGATTTAAGACACAGAGGAAATGTTTGGGACATTAGGTCTTGTCTTAATTGATCTACAGATGTGTAATATTTAAGTTTGTGGGACAAATTTAAATATAATAATTGTTAAATGATTAATGGGGATTAATTATTTACAATTAAAATATTAGGGAAAATAATTCAGATAATATTCCTAAAAGTTAGAAAATTATTGAATTATAAAATTCCCCAATAATATATGAGAGTGGCGCCTCTTTTGGATTATTTGGATAAATAAAATAGTTTTATTAATTCAAATAATAAGTTTGAATTCAAAAGATTTGATGGAGATATCAAAAGATTTGATTAAAACAGATTTGGTGAGATCTCCTCTCAAGATCTTTGGTGAATCATGAATTAAGGAAAGTTTTTGATTTATAAAATTCCAAAGATAAAAGAGGGGAGTTAGGCGCATGGTTGGTGGGTCCCAAGGAGAGATTTGATCTTGTTGGGAAATCACGGGCACGCCAATGCAGCGGAAACAGATATAAATTTAAAATTTAAACACATAAATAATAAAACCAGGCGCACAATGATTTCTTTCCCAAGGATCCGCTATATGGATCTGTATCAGTAAAAGGACTAGAGATTTACCCAAATCAATCGGCGACTTTTGTGTCTACGATGCTGAGGAGTCCACTCCGAGTGTGCTCCCTCCGCCGGTGATCCACACGAACAGTTTTGGAGATGCCTAGGTGCTAGCCTCCTTCACTTCTCCAAGTGAACCAGAGACCTCTATCTACGGTGTTCTTAGATTCAAGAACTATTCTTGAACACCCAAGAACAAGATGGCACCTATGATCAAGAATCCTATTCTTGATCTCACAACCTTGTCACACAAACCCTAAAACTCTTTTAGGTTTATGCGCCACTTTCTCTCTCTAGAAAACTAGGGTTGTGTTTTTCTCTCTCTTCACCAAAACTCAAAATCGGATTTTGCTCTTGTGAATTGCTAGGCAAAAGTCGAATTTTCCCAAGTGTACATGAGGCTTATGAAAGTCGACTTATGCTAGTGTATATATAGGGTTTGGGGAGTTTGATAATTATAATTAGGGAATCCCTAAATTATAGGATTATCAAATTATAAAATTATGAGATTACAATAATATCACAATTTTAGGACTTGAATTCCTAATTAAAATATCACCTTAATATTATAATTTGAATTCAAATGCAATCTTAGAGAATCAAATTGGAAGATCAAATCTTCCCAAAAGATACTCACCCATGCACCATCCCCTAGTCAAATTTGTTGGAATTTAATAAATCAAAATAACAATCCTAACTCTTAGGAAGTTATAACTAATTTGTTATTTTTCCAACAATATTGATTTAAGATATTACCATAATATCTTTAGTCAATCTTTTGAATTTTGAATTCTAGTCCTTTTTGAATTAAAATATTACATTAATATTTAAATCCAATTTTAGACCTAGAATTCGACTTCCCTATAATACTTGAATTAAAATATTACTTTAATATATTTAATTCAATCATTTGAAATCTAGATCAAATCTATTTGAACTTCAAATTTCAAGCCATGACTTTTAATTAATAAAACATTTCTATTAATTAAAATGGGCTCATATGAGGCGCCAACCTCAACCCTTATTATCCTAATATTAGTGAATTTAATAAATCAATAATTTCCTAACTTTTAGGAACCTTATCTGATTTATATTTCCCTAATATTATAAATGGGAATATAATTGTAAATAGACTAATCACATTATCTATTTAACAATATATATATTTAAACTTGTTCCACAAATTTAAATATCATATCTATAGATATTTATTTAAGACAATATTTCATGTCCCAAGACAGTCAATTATGTCTTAAACGGTGTCACCTATGTGACCCACGAATTAACCCTAATTCGTGTCTCAATGTGGCATCTTGATCCTGCTCGTGTGTGACCCAGCAGGCCCCACGTGAAGTTGGCATCTCTATGACTTACAAGTCGAGAGCGAACTCTAGCAAGCCATCACGACTACCCAAAACACGTGAGTTATCGTTTATCACCGAAACGACTTAACCTCAGTACCACCTTGTCTTGATCCCTATTGCCCTACGATATTTTGGTCATGGATTAGGCACGGGAAGGTCACCCATAATCCAAACCTCAACTTTCTCGATTTCTTGAGTATGTCCCAATTTCCAGTGTGGCCACACATTCCTTGAAAAGACTCACCGAGGGACCCAGTTAAATATCTCGCATCTTTATGAGGGACAAAATTCCATCTTGGTCAACCACATTCCTCTGCACGGTAATCAATCAAACCCGTACTTAGCCCTTATGGCTACCCTGCTACGGGTAACGTTAGACTAAGCCAAAGTTTGACAACTACAACACCGGAATGATGAAAACCTCAGGTCTAAGGGCATCGTGACAGGTGTACAGGAGAGACTAGCTAATGACTAAAACCCATGCAGGACTCTCCGGGTCGGTCCAGCAATTTGTAACCCTTTACATAATTGCACCACGACACTCGTTCTAGCATCTAGTGCATGCATCTCTATGCACCGAGGTCATGCCAGTCTTGGTTCATTTCAAGTTCCCACTTGAATGAGCGACCAGGGACAGTTTAGATTAATTATCCTATAATTAATCACGGACTGTTATCATAGTAAACATGCTAATAATATGATAACCATTAATTTATCTCTATAAATTAATCAATATGTTCAAAACATAGTTATAAAATGATTGGCCCTAGGGCACAATCTCCATCAGATCTCTCATTTGATTCTCCAAGATTGCAGTTTGAATTTAAATTAAAATATTAAGGTAATATTTTAATTGTAAATTCAAGTCCTAAAATTATTATATTATCAGAATATGTTGATTTTAGGAATAATTAAATCACCAAATATTTTATATATATATATAGAGGCAAGTCGACTTGCCCAAGTAAGCAAGCATACTAACCCTAGTTTTGATTTTCTTCCTCCTTGAAGAGAGAGAGAGAAAATCGCACCTTTGCACCCAAGAGAGAGAAAGTCGACTTTTCTCTAAGAGTTAGAGAAAATCGATTAGACTCCATAATTAGGGTTTGTGAGAGAAGAAAAGGCAAGAAGGAGTTCTTGTGGGTGGTTTCTTCTGTGCGCCACCTCGATTGCTGTTTCAAGAAGGAGTTCTTGAGTTCAGAGGTCTGTAGATTGGTCCCTAGTTCTTTTGGAGAAAAGAACTGAAGGCTAGCACCTTGGTGTTCGAAGAAACTGTTCGTGTGGATTACTGGCAGAGGGAGAACGCTGGGAGTGGGCTCCTTGGACACGCCTTGTACAACCATCGGATTGAAACTCGTGAGGTATACCAATATCTAAAAGTTTTAAATTTTGCTAGCGGATCCGTTCGGGAATTCTAGGACCTAGGCGCTTTTATTTTATCGTTTTATTTTTGCTTCCGCTGTGTTAGGCGCCTAGGATTCCCAACAGTTCCCAACCACTCTCGGCGAGGAGGGCCTTCACTAGTACGCCCGCCTCCCGGATTACTCCATCAGTACCTTTGAGGAGTTGGAGGCTGCCTTCCTTAAACGATTTGCTACGAGTATTATCTACAAAAAGCCATCAACTGTGATGGCGGACCTAATCCAGGGTTCCAGCGAGAGTCACCGGGACCTCCTCAAGCGTTTCTCCGAGCGCTGTCACGAGGTTGAGGATTTGGAGGATAGCGTGGCCATCCACGCCTTTAAACAGGGGCTCCGCCCCGGTAATGTCTCCAATGAGTTGGCGCTCGCCAACCCAAAGACGCTTGAATCATTGCTCAAGCAAGTCAGCGAATTTATTGTTAAGGAGGACTACCAGTTCGCCTCTAAGAGCCGCTTCAACAAGAGGAAAGACATACAGAACGGTCAATCTAACGGCCGGAACCAAAACGGAAACGGAAATGGAAAATGAAAGAGGCATGATCGCCCTTCCAATTCATCCCAGGGATTATCATGCCCGCCCTTCACAGGCAAATTCCCAACTTACCATATTCTTACTATTTCCAGATCGGAAATCTGGCGCGCCTGGGGTACGCTCGAGATCTTCCCCATAGCGAAGCCTCTTCTTGTTAAGTCTGGTCACCCGAGAGACACTAGCAAGCGTTGCAGATATCACAATGGCTACAGTCATACTACTGATGAGTGCATCTCACGAAAAGATGCCATCGAGCAGGTCATCCGTGACGGCCACCTGGCCGAATATAAGCAAAAGAAAAGACCAGAGTCTGACCGGGACGCCTCCTAGACTAAAAATAGGAAGACCGCCGAGGACGGGAGCGCCAGTACCAAACAGAGCGAGACGCCCGCCAGGAATGTGATCAACACCATTTCGTGGAATTCACAGGCATAAGACGCCCCACAATCGCAAAACCATCATGCGATCGATCATGTGCATGCACTACAACAAGCGATCCCACGAGGACATCCACGCGCCAATTACATTCACCACTAATGAGCTGATGCCCGTCGAGTATGACGAGCCCATGGTCATCACGACACGCATTGGCGAGATTGACATGCGGAGAATCTTAGTGGACCAAGGGTCATCTTCAGATATCCTGTACTTCCACGCATTTGAACATCTGGGCATCCCCCTAAGCGCTCTGAAGCCTATCCACGAACCCCTGATCGGTTTCGCAGGGACTAGGACGCCCGCCAAAGGAGTCCTGGAAGCCAAGCTAACGCTAGAGGGAGATGGAACGCCCCCCAGAACATCCGCCATCTACGCTAGCTTTATCGTTGTGGCTGCCCCATCTGCATACAACACCATCCTCGGACGCCCAAGTCTGAATGCTTTCCAAGCCGTGATCTCCACCGCTCATTTACTGATGAAGTTTCCAACTCGATGGGGGATGACATGTCTCCGAGGCGACCAGCTGGAGGGTCGCCCCTGCTACGTGACAAGCTTGGCCCAGGTCACGATTGACCCTGGCTGCCAGACCGGCGCGTTTATGGAAGGAAAACCGGACTCTCCTCCCCCAGAGCCCGCTGGAGAGGATGCAGACACAAGCGCAACTATAGAAATAACGGACCTAAGTGATGAGGTAGACCACACTAGTAGCTGACACCTCTTAGATCTGTAGCTAACTCTAAATGGGCGGATTAGCCGCCTGGCCTTAAGATAAGTTGCAATCTTTCCCTTTCACGTCTGTTATGTTTCTCTATGTTCGTTTTCCCCTTCCCTAAAATGATTAAGGCCCAGCTTTTTCATCTCTATGTACGCTCCAACCTACCCATGGCGGACGAAGCTCTTGATTTAATGAAATCATTTTATTTCGCAAAGTCTTTTGCACACTTTTAACTTACGCGTATCTCGTTTTACGTTTTAGGTAGAGGGCGCACGCCCTACACCTTCGGACGCGCTTGTCCAAATTCACTTCTCTGGGCACCCGGAGCGAACAGTGAGCATCTCAGCGGACCTACCCGCAGAGCCGAAAGCCAGACTATCCGACCTCCTGCTCGCCAACGGCGATATCTTTGCATGGTCCGCCTCGGACATGCCCGGTGTAGACCCCAAGCTGGTCACGCGTTCTCTCGACGTGGACTCTCGACGCAGAGTTTTTCAGAAGAAGCGAGTTCTGGGGTTAGAGCGGCAGCTCGCCGCAAAGGAAGAGGTTAACAAGTTGTTGGCGGCCGGCTTCATACGGGAGACCAAATATCCCACCTGGCTGTCCAATGTCGTTTTGGTCCCTAAACACAATGGCAAATAGCGAATGTGTGTAGACTTCACAGACCTGTACAAGGCGACCCCCAAGGACCTTCACCCGCTGCCTAACATTGACAAATTAGTGGACAACACCTGCGGGTACGCCACTTTGAGCTTCCTGGACGCCTTTTCAGGATATAACCAGATCAAGATGAACCCTAAGGACGTCGACAAAACGGCCTTCATTACTGAACAGGGTATCTACTGCTACAACGTCATGCCTTTCGGCTTGAAGAATGCGGGCGCCACCTATCAAAGAATGATGGACCGCTTCTTTAAGGACAATGTAAGAAAACACATTGAAGTCTACGTCGATGACATGGTCGTCAAAACAAAGGCTGGCGGCAACCACCTCGATGACCTACAGGAAATCTTCCAGATTCTCCGTCATTACAGACTACGCCTTAACCCTGCCAAATGTGCCTTCGGAGTTGGCGAGGGAAAATTCTTTAGCTTCATGATCTCCTAGCGCGGGATAGAGGCCAATCCGGATCAGTGCCAAGCCATCATTGACATGACATCGCCAAGGACTCTGAAAGAGGTACAACGCCTCAACGGGCGCATAGCTGCGCTCCACCGCTTCCTTGCAAGGTCGGGTGACCGCTGCTTGCCCTTCTTCTAAACCTTGAAAGGAGGAAAGAACTTCACTTGGACCGCTGAATGTGAAAAGGCTTTCTAGGAGCTAAAGGCTTATCTCAGCCGACCGCCCATTCTCACAACCCCTTCCCTGGGAAAGCCCATCTATTTATAACTCGCCGCAACCGATGTGGCCGTAAGCTCTGTCTTGATCATCGAGGACAAAGACGAACAACGACCCATCTACTTCTCTAGCAAAGTACTTACGGGCGTCGAAACCCGCTACCACTTCTTGGAAAAGCTGGTGTATGCTCTGCTTGTATCCATAAGGAAGTTACGGCCGTACTACCAACAGTACGAGATAGTGGTCCGCACCGACCGCCCGATGAGACAGATCATCCATCAACCTGACATCGTCGGACGCCTCGTCAACTGGTCAATCGAGCTCTCTGAGTTCGGCCTAATCTTCAAGCCTCGGCGGGCGATAAAAGGACAAGCTCTCGCCGACTTCGTCGCAGAGATGACGCCCACCAATTCGGCCTCCCTCACATGGAACGTTTACATAGATGGAGCCTCATCCGTCAAGCTTCGAGGCGCAGGAGTCAATGTTGAATCACCCGACGGCTACGCCATCGAACAAGCTATCGATATATGATTCCCCGCCACCAACAATCAGGCAGAGTATGAGGCACTCATAGCTGCCCTAGAGCTCGCCGTCGGCATGGGCGCCCAGGACATTCACATCTGCAGCGACTCCCAGCTTGTGGTTGGACAGATGAAAGGGGAATTCGAGGCAAAGGAACCCACCATACTCAAGTACGTGGAAAAAGCGCGATACATCCTCCGTCATCATATCCGGGCCGCCCAATTCACGCATATCTTGCGTTCCAAAAACACTAGGGCAGATGCTTTGGCAAAACATGCCTCCAAACCAGACGCCAGAGGACGTTCATCCATTGTCCGCACCATCCTTGAACGCCCATCAATCGAAGGACCGACTGTCCTTGCTATTGAAACAATCACAGATTGGCGCACGCCAATTATTGAATACATCAGGAACGGAACTCCCCCGCCCGGCCGAAACGAATCCAGAAAGGTCGTACGCCGAGCGTCCCATTACTTCCTCTGGGGAAATGATCTCTAACGACGAGGTCACTCCATGCCCTGCCTCAGATGCGTTGGTCCTAATGACGCCCGCCTCATCCTCGAGGAGCTTCACGACGGACTCTGCGGATCACATCAGACCACGCCCACCCTAAAGCGCAAAGTCCTCATTTTGGGATATTATTGGCCCTCCATCATCAGGGACGCCACTGAATTGGTAAAAACTTGCAGAAAATGCCAGGAACACACCAACCACATTCACATTCCGGGAGAAGACATGCGCCCGATGGAGTCTCCCTGGCCCTTCGACGTATAGGGCATTGACATCCTTGGACCATTTCCGACCGCCACAGGCCAACGAAAATTCCTCATCGTCGCGATCGACCTTTTCACAAAGTGGATCGAGGCAGAACCCATCACATCCATTAGCTCTGCCCAGATGAAGACTTTCGTCTTGTAGAACATACTCTCACGATTTGGCGTTCCGCAGCGGCTTATCAGTGACAACGGCCGCTAATTCATCAGCGAATCTTTTCGCGAGTTCTGCGCCGAATGGGACATCTCCCTGGGCAACACCTCGGCCGAACACCCTTCAACGAACGAGCAGACTGAGCTCGCCAACCGCATCATCCTGAATGGATTGAAGCGCCGACTTGACAACACCAAAGGACGATGGGCGGACGAACTCCTGATCGTCCTATGGTCCTACCGAATCACACCACAGGAATCTACAGGCGAAGCCCCCTACACCCTCACCTACGGGTCGCCCGCCATGATTCCAGCTGAAACCAACTTCCTCTCCGATAGAGTCTTGTACTACAATGAGGAAACTAACCAAAGCCATAGGGCGATCGCCCTGGATGAGCTTGAAGAGGTACGCGAGATCGCCAGCATCAGGCAGGCCACCTACAAGGAACGCATGGCCAAGTACTTCAACAAGAAGGTCAAACACCGATCTTTTGAAATCGGCGACCTCATCCTCCGAGACGTCGCCAACGATCGCTTGAACCGCTCGCACGGCAAGCTACACTCCAACTGGGAAGGCCCGTATCGCATCGTCAAAGTTATTCCATGGGGCGCGTACATGCTATCCACATTGGACGGCCGCCGACTGAAGAACCCATGGAATGTCGCGAGGCTTCGAAAGTATCTTGACCGCACGGTCGACAACATTATAATTTGATTCATTTTTATGTAATTTTACATTCTGCCACTTTTCATTTCGTTTACTTCATGTAACTAATGGAGATTGTGCTCTAGGGCCAATCATTTTATATGTGTGAACATATTGGTTGACTAATTTATGGATGATGAATTGAGTCGTTATCATATTATTAGCATGTTTACTATGATAACAATCCCTGATCAATTATGTGATAATTAGTCTAAACTGTCCCTGGTCGCTCATTCAAGTGGGAACATGAAATGAACAAAGACCAGCATGACCTCGATGTATAGAGATACATGCACTAGATGCTTTATGAGAGTCATTGTGCAATTATGTAAGGGTTACAATTTGCTGGACCGACCCGGAGAGTCCTGCATGGGTTTTAGTCATGAGCTAACCTCTCCTGTACACCTGTCACGATGCCCTTAGACCTGAGGTCTTGACTATTCCGGCGTTGTAGTTGTTGAACTTTGGCCTAGTCCAACGTTGCCCGTAGCAGGGTAGCCATACAGGCTAGGTACGGGTTTGGTTGATTACCGTGCTGAGGAATGTGGTTGACCAAGATGGAATTTTGTCCCTCATAGAGATGAGAGATATTTAACTGGGCCCCTCGATGAGTGTGTCCAAGGAATGTGTGGCCACACAGGGAAATGGGACTAACTCAGGAAATCGAGAAAGTTATGGTTTGGATTAAGGATGACTTTCCTGTGCCTTATCCAGGACCAAAATATCGTGTGACAATCGGGATCAAGACAAGGTGGTACTAAGGTTAAGTCTTTTGGCGTTAAAGCGATAAACTCACGTGTTTTGGGTAGTCGTGATGGCTTGCTAGAGTCCGCTCTCGACTTGTGAGTCATAGAGATGGCTTGCTGCCAACTTCACGTGAGGCCTGCTGGGTCACACACGAGCAGGATCTAGACACCGCTTAAAGGGATATGAATTAGGGTTATTTTGTGAGTCACTCCGGTGACACAATTTAAGACATAACTAAATGTCTGGGACATGAAGTCTTGTCTTAAATAAAATCTACGATTGAGATATTTAAATTTGTAGGACAAGTTTAAATATATTAATTGTTAAATAGTTAATTGGATTAATCTATTTACAATTATAATATTAGGGAATAATAAATTAGATAAGGTTCCTAAAAGTTAGGAGATTATTGATTTATTAAATTCACTAATATTAAGATAATTGGTTGAGGGTGGCGCCTCATATAGTTGATTTTAATTAATGAAAATGTTTTGTTAATTAAAGTCATGACTTGGATTTGAATTTGAATTCAAGATTTGATTTTGATATTGAAGATTCAAAATTTGAATTAAAGATATTAGGGTAATATTTTAATTCAATATTGTTGGAAGATAATGAGTTGGTTATAGCTTCCTAAGAGTTAGGATTGTTATTTTGATTTATTAAATTCCAAGGAAATTTCAATGGGGATGGCGCATGGCTTGCGGGACCTAGGGAAGATTTGATCTTCCATTTTGATTCTCAAAGATTGCATTTTGAATTCAAATTAAGATATTAAGGTAATATTTTAATTAAGAATTCAAGTCCTAAAATTATGATATTATTGTAATCTCATAGTTTTATAATTTGATAATCCTTTAATTTAGGGATTCCCTAAATTATAATTATCAATTCTCCAACTTTATACTCTAACCCTAGGCAAGTCGACACACACACAACACACTTGAGAAGTGAGTTTGGTGTTTTTCTTGGTGAGACAAGAGAGAAAAGTCGACTAACCCTAGACCTAGAGTGAGAAAGTTGAACTTCTCCAAGAGAGAGAGAGAATTCGATTTGTCCCAATTTTAGGGTTTTGAGAGAGAAAACAAGAAAGGGTTCTTGATTTCTTGCGCCACCTATACCTAGATCAAGAATTGTTCTTGATCAATCCTCTTGGTTCAAGAATTGTTCTTGATCACCAAGAACCGTAGATTGGAGTCCCGAGTTCTTTTGGAGAAAAGAACTGAAGGCTAGCACCTTGGTGTCAACAAACTGTTCGTGTGGATTACCGGCAGAGGAGGAACACTTGGAGTGGGCTTCTCGGGATCGCATCATTCAACCACACCGATTGAAACATTGAGGTATAACTTCTTCCTTCACCGGTTTAAACTCATCTAGCGGATCTTGTAGGAAATCACAAGGCACTGCGTTTTTATTAAATTTTATTTTTGCTTTCGCTGCGCTCCGCTCTGTGATTTCCCAACAGTAATGACCGCCACGACTCCCACGTTAATATATTTATGGCTTTTCCCTCACTCACACGACTTGTGTATACTTTTTTCATATTTTAATTACTCTGATTTAGGCGCAGCCTAATCTAAACAACTTGCGACACGTAAGTTATTCCTGACGCTCCAATGAAGAGCAAGAAAGTAGGAGGGACGCCTCCAAACGCTATCATTCTGGTGCCCCGTGCGCCTTGAGCCGAGAAGTTGCTCATACACCATGCTGGATCACTCCCTCATGGCTGGCTAGCCCCATTGATCGCCAACAAAGTTGGACGAACCTACAAACTTGCGCAAAATAAACATCTCAAACAAGATAAAAACAACATAACGCATGCGTGCAAAACATATTTATCAAAATATGGACCTTATGGCCCAGCAAATCATCAGGCCGCACGGCCATAAAATTCATCAATTCAAACAGGCACACACGCCTTATACAAATCAAAAAGGGGAAATACGCCCCCAACAAAAACTACAAATTTTTACAAACGGATAACTCAGTCATCCGAAATTACAGTTGTATTTGCCACCTCTGGAGCATGGTCGCCACTCCCTTCACCCCCCTCACTGTCGGCCGCCTCGGCCACTCCGGCTGGATTTTCAGCGTCCTCTTCGTTTCCTGCAGTGCTCAGTACGACCGCCGGAGGCACATACCCATCATCACCAGGCCTGAGCTGTGACCGCCCCTCTACCAGCTCATAAGCATGAATGGTCCAGTCATCGGGCATTGCAGGCATCTGTTCACTTGGTTCATCATCATCCGCACGCATACGGATCTCATGGCTGCCCTGCCCATCCGGTAACACCTCGTGGGTGTAGTCGATGCCCGCCTTGTTCAGATCGGGGTCCAGAAGACTTAGCTACTTCCGACAGTTCTCGAAGCCACGAGCGAACACATTAATGAAGTACCAGTACCATTGCTTCCGCTCGTCCCAGCACGCCCGTTCGATTCTTTGGGCCTCTCCCGCTTGAAACAGCTCAAGCTCCTCCCTGGCTGCCTGCGCCTCCCCTCTCTGGACCCCAGCCTCACACACGGCCTCGGCCGCCTCTTGGTCTGCTTTTTTACTTCTCTCTCTCTCTCTCTTTTCTTCTCCTCCTCCAGCTTCTTCACAGATGCCCTCTGGGCCCGAGCCTCCGCCAGCGCCTGATCCCTAGCAGCCTCCAGTGCTTTGAGCTACTCATCACCACCGGGCGCCCTCGCCTCTGCCCTCAAACGGGTGACTTCCTTCGCCAGATTATGCGATAATGTTTGAGAGGCGTGGCAGGACACAAACGCAATCATGCTGTGCGCCGCTGCGAAGTCTGCCGGCGGGCGCTTGAAAGCTTCAGTCACTAGGGTGTCATGCCACTCATAAGTACCATTGGAGTACAAAGACTGGATGGAGGCCACACCAGAGAATCACCCTCTATTCGGATGCAAGGGAAAGTAAGGGAATTGAGCCTCGCCCTTCTCGTCAACCTTCTGCTCGCACGCGACCCATCACCATCGGGATGACTGTTCTTGATAAACTTGTCTAACTCCTAGTCATCCCAATGAATGAACACCCCTGGATGCACGGGCCCACTCGTGCGCGCCTTCTTAGAAGGCGGTCCCTCCTTTGTTGCACAGCCCGCCAGGCCTTTCCCCTTGTCAGCTCCCATTTTTTCCTTGTCCAACAGAGAAGAGCTGGCTCCTGCTACGTTTCCGGTCGGTCTCATACCCCCAAAAGCCAACACGGGTGGGCTCGTCCTTCTCCTTGATAACGTCGATGACGCATGACCGCCCACTGGTTGGGCTACTGCACCCCCTGAACACGTTGGAGCACGTGAAGAGGGAAGCCCTGGGACCCTTTGCCCAGCACCGGGCGCCATTGGAGGGGTAGAAGGAGCTCGCACCCCAACTGGTGCAGAGGTTTGTACAGGCGCTTGCTCGCCCGCTGGCTCAGCTTGAGCCGCCGCCGCTGAACTCCTGGCCCCTTGGTCAGTCGGCCTCTTCTTTGCGCCGGTCAAAGCTGCAAAACAAACAACAAACACAATGGTTATAAGCCGTCCAAACGCCCATAACATTGTATCAATCAAAGGGTTAAAACAATATATTACATGATTGCACATAGTTCTTGTAAAACGAGCTAAGGAGCCTATCCGCCCGACGCTCCTCCTCGCTAAGATGCCCCCGCTTTATCGGGCTCGCCCCCGTTTTTGCATCCGACCATCCTACAGGAAAAAACGGACGGTCGTCCTCTTCCCTCACTCACCACGGGCGCCCTAGCCCACTTTGCACGATGGGAAAATACCTATCTTGCCATTTTTTCCAGTGGCTGATGCTCGTTGGAAACCCGCTCAACCTTCCACTCTTCCTCTGTATATTCACAAGCCCGGCGTCCCCGGGCTTTACAGAAAACCAATATAAAAACAGTTTTACAGTGAGCTCGACGCCCACTTTCCAAGCTGCGAACTGCAGGAACTTCAGACTCCGCCACCTATTCGCCGTCAGCTGGGCCGGACAACAATTGAGATGGTTCAACAGGTCCATCTCGAAATCAGTGAACGACATCTCTGAATCACACTCTTGCAGCAGGACCTCATACATGATGAACCCTCGCCAGTGAGTCCAGCCGACCGAGTTGTTGCCATACCACACCCCTACCGCCATGCCGCTCGCCTCCCTGCCGGATCCCGGCACGAAGTACGCATCTTGGGCCGCCTCCAACTCCATGTCATCACCAAATCACGAAGCTGGCGTCGCTGGCGGGCCTTTGGTCGCCCTCACTTTAGGGTTCCCCCACCCCTCAGATGCATCCCACATAACGAGCTCTCGGGCCCGGATCAATCTCTCCCCCTCAGCCGCCGACCCGCACAGGTCGCCCGTCGGCTCGCCCAACACTCTGGCCGGCTCTTCTTCCGAGCCGTCCGACAACTCTAACACCAACTCTTCCTTGGTCGTTTCAGACATAATTAAAGGTTTATAAACCACCAAATCCCAACACCCCTATAGGCGCTTGTCGCTTCCTCACCCTGCTTCCGCACCCCCTTTTGCGCAAACGTCCGCTTCGCTAACAGTTCGGCCGCCCTTCGAAGAGCTTCTTCGGTCTCACGATCTAGAACCTCTGTGTCCACTGGGCTACTCTCCTGTGTGGGCAAACTACTAATGCTACTCAGTTCCTCGCCTTCCTCTAACTCCCTAAGGACCGCCATGGTCTCTAACACGCAAATTAAATCAAAGTACAAGAGGAGAGGACGTACCTGTACGCGTTGTACGCATATTGTCAAAGGTTGCACTTTAGCAATAAAAGTGGCGCGCGCCCAACTGATCAACACTCGATCGTTATACAACCTACAAATAGGGTAGAACCGTCAAATACATGGCAAACCCTCATCACTCAGACTTACAATACAATAAAGGTATCCCAGGCCGCTCGACCCTCATGACCCACACCATGAGGCGGGCGGCCACCCTTCATCTCCCTAAATTCTCAGTACAACAACCAACTAACCCAAGCCCTTGCGACGACCCGCCATGGGGCAATCATCTCCTTCAACACCTCCATTGGGAAACCCAGAAAACCAAGAAATGATGAACTCAACAGGGCCAAACCCAGAAATTCAAACACACAAACCCATTTTTATGTTTTCAAAACCTAACCTCGCGAAGCAATCGCTCGAAAGAACCCCGACATCACAAAGTCCATCAGCACACAACTACAATCCTATCTCCCTCCCAACCTTTGCAAACAGCTCTTTCCCAAACCCTAACCCACTAGTCAAACGATAGAAAATCGAATTCTCAAGGGATTCTTTACTTACCAACGACGAACGCGATACGATGATCACCAACGGTCACTCCGCTTTATACCTTGCTCGACAGTTACACGATTCCGGCAGTGTTTCTCGTCAGTTTCTGCTCTCTCTCTCTCTCTCTCTCTCTCTCTCTCCTGTGCTCGCAGCGTTACAATGGCTCAAATGAACAGGAACCGTTTCATCTTGGCCTTAAATACCCCTTCTTTGCGCGGTAAACAAGGCAGCAAAAGAGTTTCTTGACTTTTCAAATTTTTGGCCTCCCGGGTAGCGACCCGTGTCTATGACAAGACAGCGCTACCTACCACATGGACGCTCGCCGAGGCAGCCATTGCCTTCCCTTATGCGCTCATTGTGCGCCCGCCATCTAGCCACTATTTCTGCGTCGAGGGCAAGTACTCTTGTATACTTTGGGCGTACGCCTGAAACCCCCGCACGACCGAAGCATTGCTTCCATCACGCTCTAGGCCCTGCAGTCCGCACGCCTACACAGTCCATACGACAAACGCGCTCGTAGACTTCTTTAAGGAGGGACTTGTGATACATCACTATTTGGGCATACGCCTAATAGGCCCTCGCTCCAAGCCTCTTCTCCCCTTCAAACCCTTCAAGGCGCACTCGAACCAGTCAAATGCCTCTCCGCACATTTAGGGGCGGCCGTGATTCATCCAGGATTACGGCGCTCGCCCCCAGCTTGACGCAGTCACCCACGATTGCCCTGCTCCGTCATTCTCGGTCTCCATCCCTACTGGAGATCGTGGGCCACGGACTTGGTCATACCCACGTTCTCTAGTCCGCTGGCGCCCGCCCTATAACGTGATACGGAATCACCCACGATTGCCTTTCCCCGCAAATCTCGGTCTCCACCATTCTCGCTGGTGGAGATCGTGCTCGACTACGTGGTGCGCCCCGTGCGCTGGCCACCACTCTCACCCTCCTCTATAAATAGAGCTCAACCCAGCAGACAAAGGTTAGCTACTTCTCACTTTCAGAATTCTCTTGCTCTCACATCCCTCACATTCTAACTTGAGCGTCGGAGTATTCTTTGCAGGGCCCTCCTGTGAAGTTCTTGTAGGTACTTGGACACTCGAACTTGCTCTTGTAGCCCACACTTGTTGAACTAGGTAAGTCTGACCATTTTCTAGTTTATCAGGGACTAATGTGTTAACTCAGTAAAAATTAGATGGCTCAAAAGTCAAATTTTTTTTTTGTCTAAAATTTATTTTGATGGAATTAAATAATTATAGTCATAACATAGAGAGAAAATCAAATAAACAATGACTGTTATTTTAACCTAGGGACCAAATCTTTACGATTTTAACATCACATGAATCAACCAACTCGTATTTTTTTAAGCGGCTGATTCGTTCAGTCAATACAGAAAGAAAGCCCAAAAAGTAACTATCATCATAGAAAATTATTTGGGCAATATACGATAATTGCAATTATGGAATGTATAGTTATTAAGTGGAATCATCTATCAAAATAATCTAGAAAAGCTTCTAAAAAAATTTGATTATTACAAAACCCAATGCAAAAAATCACACCAAACAAAAATCTACTTTTCAAATTTTTTATCCAAACAACTCAAATTATTCACAAAAATCAAAAAGTCAAAAGTAATATTCTATTCCAATTTTAACCCTATACAATATATCAATTTCCACACCCTTCTATCTACCAAACTCAATCATTACATACCTATTTAAATAATTTCACACCAAAAAAATCTCATTTTTCAAAATCTCATCCAAACACCATTTAATTTTATAGATTATTTTGTCGAACTGACCCGTTGACTTGGCGATGAAATTCGCGAACATATATAACCAATATATGTGAACCGTGTTGTGTCTGGCAAAAAAATATATATATATGTGAACTGTGTGGATATTTAAAGATCTAAGTATTAAAGTTTACACTACAAGAAAACATCAAATTAGGGACGGAACTTTCCGTCCCTAATTGTAGAAAATTTCGTCCCCAATAGAGTTTGGGATGGTACGCATTCCATCGATAAACAGTTCGTCCCAAATAATTAGGGTCGGAATCGACAACGATCTGGTTGTCTGATGACTGGGACATTTGGGGTTTGGGAGGCTACATGAGAAATATGAAACAAAAATGGGGGGTGGGGGGCATGGCCCCCACTGGCGCCCTAGCTCCGCCTTTGTGTTTCCGTCCCCAACTAGTTATGGACAGATGCGGAGCTAGGCACCAGTGGGGGCCATGCCCCTCACCCCCAGCCCCATTTTAGTCCTTTTTCACATTACCCTTTCATACAAAAATGACAATCACTGCCAAATTAGCCCACCTAATTGGCTAATTTGCTATATGCTACTCATAATTTGATCAATAAGGCAAATGAGTCATTTTCAAGTTATACGTCAAGTTTTCAACAACTTTTTTAGTACAAGAGTGAAGCCGTCTTCATCAAAATTCTGTCTTTGAAAACGATTTTAAGGAATATCAACCCAAATATCATCATTCTTTAAATTCTGTCTTTGAAAACGACTTCTCCTGGGAGTTGAAGCATCACAACTAGAAACATCATCTTCAATTTCCTCTCGTCTACTTCAAGCATTGCTTGTTGGGCAAGCATTCCACCTCTGGAAATCATATTTCTAGTCATTTTTTCACAAAATTGACACTGCCGTTGGACTCAGGAGGCCGAAAAACCTTGGACTGGGTGTTTTCGCAGCCATCGAAGCCACCGTGTGACTCGCCGGAAACTTACACAGTCGCTGGGAAGTTCGCAACAGAAGACGACCGTCGCCGGAAAATATCGCCGGAGAAGACAACCTCTGCCGGAATATTCGCCGTAATATTCTTCAACTTCTCAAGGTTGAAGACGACCACGTCATCCGCCACGTCAGCGTCACTTTGTCCAATCATCGCCCCGTCATCCATCTACTGCTTGCCACGTGTCATCATTGCCACATCACCCTATACTTCCTAAAATTACAATTCCGCCCCCACAAGTTTCTTAAATTTTCATTTTTCAAACCAGAACTTTCTTTAATTACAGAAAGGCCCCATAGCTTTCTGAAATTACAGAAGTTCCCCAAAACTTTATGAAATTACAAAAATACCCCAAATCTTTCTTAAATTACAAAAATTCCCCCTTACTTTTGAAAATTTCACTTTTACCCAACTTTCCCAAAATATTTTCGTTCTAGTCTAAAAAAAAAGAAGTTCCTTGATTATTCTTTCTAGCCTTCAAAATGCCACCAAGAAGACAAAATGAGAGAACCTTACATGAAATTGAAATGTAAGAATTAAGGCAACAAATCCAGCAATTGCAAGAAACTGTTAATGCCCAACAAGCAATGCTTGAAGCAAGATGAGAGGAAATTGAAGATGATGCTTCTAGTAGTGATGCTTCAACACCCAAGAGAAATCGTTTTCAAAGAAAGAATTTAAAGAATGATGATATTTGGGTTGATATTCCTTGAAATCGTTTTCAAAGACAGAATTTTGATGAAGACGGCTTCACTCTTGTACTAAAAAAGTTGTTGAAAACTTGACGTATAACTTGAAAATGACTCATTTGCCTTATTGATCAAATTATGAGTAGCATATAGCAAATTAGCCAATTAGGTGGGCTAATTTGGCAGTGAATGTCATTATTGTATGAAAGGGTAATGTGAAAAAGGACTAAAATGGGGGTGGGGGTGGGGGGCATGGCCCCGAATGGCACCTAGCTCCGCATCTGTCCATAACTAGTGGAGGACAGAAACACAAAGGCGGTGCTAGGGCGCCAGTGGGGGCCATGCCCCCCACCCCCCATTTTCGTTTCATATTCCTCATGTAGCCTCCCAAACCCCAAATGTCAAAGTCATCGGACAACCAGATCGTTGTCGATTCCGACCCTAATTATTTGGGACGAACTGTTTATCGACGGAATGCGTTCCGTCCCTAACTCTATTGGGGACGGACTTTTCTACAATTAGGGACGGAAAGTTTCGTCCCTAATTTGATGTTTTCTTCTATTGCAACTAATGAATTTAAAGGAAGAAGAGAAAGAAATTGATCTAGAAGAATGGTGCTTAATGTCAAAATGGGAGGTAGTATTGTAGGGTCAACAATGGTGGCTTGTTTTTAGCTTATAGTTTCTACGTTTCCAGCTTGCATTTTCTTTGTTTCTAGCTTGCATTGTCCTTGCCAATTGTAGTTGCCACCATTATATATAGTGGTGCTTGTTCCCTTATTATTAAATTCAATCATAGTGAGTTTTATTATTTGCTTCAAGCAATTTGAGAGTGGATTTCTCTCTTCGTTTCTGTGTCATTTTGGTATTAGAGCTAGTTTTAGGTTCCAAATTTGAGTTTTAGTGAGAGAATCAATGGAAGTTTTGAGTTTTTAGTGGTGTTTTAAGTTGAGGAGTCGCTGCCACCTCTAGAAATCATATTTCTAGTCAATTTTTTGCAAAACCGACACCGCTGTTGGACTCAGGAGGCCGAAAAACCTTGGACTGTGTGTTTTCGCAGCCATCGGAGCCACCGTGTGACTCGCCGGAAACTTACACAATAGCCGCGAAGTTCGCCGAAGAAGACGATCGTTGCCGGAAAATATCACCGGAGAAGACAACCTCTGCCGGAATATTCTTCAACTTCTCAAGGTTGAAGATGACCATGTCATCCGCCGACTTTGGATCCTCTGAATTTGGTCCGTCTGCATTTCTCAATAATTGTGAGACAAACAAATTGAATTGGAAAAATAAAATGTTGAGTTCTATTATAATTAGAAGCTCATTACACAATTTTGCCCCTGAAAATTGCCTAATTATAGAGAAATGTAGGGATCCCAATTATAGAAGACGACCGTCACCGGAAAATATCGCCGGAGAAGACAACCTCTGCCGGAATATTCTTCAACTTCTCAAGGTTGAAGACGACCACGTCATCCGCCACGTCAGCATCACTTTGTCCAGTCATCGCCCCGCCATCCATCTGCTGCTTGCCACGTGTCATCATTGCCACATCACCCTATACTTCCAAAAATAACAATTCCGCCCCGCAAGTTTCTTAACTTTTCATTTTTCTCCCCAGAACTTTTTTAAATTACAGAAAGGCCCCATAGCTTTCTGACATTATAGAAGTTTCCCAAAACTTTTTGAAATTACAGAAATACCCCAAATCTTTCTGAAATTACAGAAATTCCCCCTTACTTTTGAAAATTGCACTTTTACCCAACTTTCCCAAAATATTTTCGTTCTAGTCCAAAAAAAAAAGTTCCTTGATTATTATTTCTAGCCTTCAAATTGCCACCAAGAAGACAAAATGAGAGAACCTTACATGAAATTGAAATGTAAGAATTAAGGCAACAATTCCAACAATTGCAAGAAACTGTTAATGCCCAACAAGCAATGCTTGAAGCAAGACGAGAGGAAATTGAAGATGATGTTTTCTAGTAGTGATGCTTCAACTCCTAGGAGAAATCGTTTTCAAAGACAGAATTTAAAGAATGATGTTATTCTGGTTGATATTCCTTGAAATCGTTTTCGAAGAGAAAATTTTGATGAAGACGGCTTCACTCTTGTACTAAATAATTTGTTGAAAACTTGACGTATTATTTGAAAATGACTCATTTGCTTTATTAATCAAACTATGAGTAGCATATAGCAAATTAGCCAATTAGGTGGGCTTATTTAGCATTGAATGTCATTATTGTTTGAAAGGGTAATGTGAAAAAGGACTAATGTGGGGGTGGGGGTGGGGGGCATGGCCCCCCACTGGCGCCTAGCTCCGCCTCTGTCCATAACTAGTGGGGCACGGAAACACAAAGGCGGAGCTAGGGGGCCAGTTGGGGCCATGCCCCCCACCCCCCATTTCCGTTTCATATTCCTCATGTAGCCTCCCAAACCCCATATGTCACAGTCATCAGACAACCAGATCGTTGTCGATTCCGACCCTAATTATTTGGGACGAACTGTTTATCGACGGAATGCGTTCTGTCACTAAATGTATTGGTGACGAACTTTTCTAATATAGAATAGAAATGTGAGGCACATGATTCTATTAGCTTTCAGCGAGGATGACCTATATATTTTTGTGAGCTCTATATTCTCATAATACCCTATATTCCGTCCCTAATTTGTGTTTTCTTGTAGTGCAACTAATGAATTTAATAATATATATATATTATTAAAAGAGTGTTTGAGTTAAAGGAAGAAGAGAAAGAATTTGATCTAGAAG
The DNA here is from genome assembly GCA_003254925.1 of Chamaecrista fasciculata. Classification (NCBI taxonomy): domain Eukaryota; kingdom Viridiplantae; phylum Streptophyta; class Magnoliopsida; order Fabales; family Fabaceae; genus Chamaecrista; species Chamaecrista fasciculata. The sequence goes on from QANZ01004381.1 coordinate 22,465, forward strand.
AACGGTGCTTAATGTCAAAATGGGAGGTAGTATTGTAGGGTCAACAATGGTGGCTTGTTTTTAGCTTTCTACGTTTCCAGCTTGCATTTTCTTTGTTTCCAGCTTGCATTGTCCTTGCCACTAGTAGTTGCCACCATTATATATAGGGGTGCTTGTACCCTTGTTATTAAATTCAATCATAGTGAGTTTTATTATTTGCTTCAAGCAATTTGAGAGTGGATTTCTCTCTTAGTTTCTGTGCCATTTTGGTATCAGAGCTTGTTGTAGGTTCCAAATTTGAGTTTTAGTAAGAGAATGAATGGAAATTTTGAGTTTTTAGTGGTGTTTTAAGTTGAGGAGTCGCTGCCACCTCTAGAAATCATATTTCTAGTCAATTTTTTGCAAAACCGACAACGCCGTAGGACTCAGGAGGCCGAAAAACCTTGGACTGTGTGTTTTCGCAGCCATCGGAGTCACCGTGTGACTCGCCGGAAACTTACACAGTCGCCAGGAAGTTCGCCAAAGAAGACCACCGTCGCCGAAAAATATCGCCAGAGAAGACAACCTCTGTCGGAATATTCTTCAACTTCTCAAGGTTGAAGATGACCACGTCTTCCGCTGACTTTGGATCCTCTGAATTTGGTCCCTCTGCATTTCTCTGTAATTGTGAGACAAACAGATTGAATTGGAAAAATAAAACGTTGAGTTCCTTTATAATTAGAAGCTCATTTCACAATTTTACCCCTGAAATTTGCCTAATTACAGAGAAATGTAGGGATCCCAATTACAGAGGATCCAAGCCCGTCATCCGCCACGTCAGCTCCACTTTGTCCAGTCATCGCCCCGTCATCCATCTGCTGCTTGCCACGTGTCATCATTGCCACATCACCCTATACTTCCTAAAATTACAATTCCGCCCCACAAGTTTCTTAAATTTTCATTTTTCAACCCAAAACTTTCTTTAATTACAGAAAGGCCCCATAGCTTTCTGAAATTACAGAAGTTCCCCAAAACTTTTTGAAATTACAGAAATACCCCAAATATTTCTCAAATTACAGAAATTCCCCCTTACTTTTGAAAATTGCACTTTTACCCAACTTTCCCAAAATATTTTCGTTCTAGTCCAAAAAATAAAAAAGAAGTTCCTTGATTATTTTTTCTAGCCTTCAAAATGGCATCAAGAAGACAAAATGAGAGAACCTTACATGAAATTGAAATGTAAGAATTAAGGCAAAAAATCCAGCAATTGCAAGAAACTGTTAATGCCCAACAAGCAATGCTTGAAGCAAACGAGAGGAAATTGAAGATGATGTTTCTAGTAGTGATGCTTCAACTCCCAGGAGAAATCGTTTTCAAAGACAGAATTTAAAGACCTTTTGTTTAGACTCTTGACTCAATGATGAAGCTATCTCAACCAAGACAATTCCACAATTTAACCAGAGATCTCATTTCATTGATGATAAACTTAAGTTGAGAGTTACTCAACTCTACAATTGCAACCATTGTTTAGAGATAATCACACACTAATAATAATCAACAAGTATCAAACTCAACTCAAGTAATTACAATCAAGTGTGAATGGAAATATTGTTCCTAACCCTCAATACAAAGTCAAGCATTCATAATTACATCAAAGTTCATCTCCTAAACCATAGAGAGAAGAAACCTAGAAATAACTAAGAAAAGTGTAAGAAAACTCCCTCCAATGAAGAACAAAGCTCTAGCCTCCCTTGATTATCCCATGGGCATGAAGATTCAGCTACTCATGGTGAAGAAATGAGCTCCACCAAGCCATAAATCAGACCCAATAGCCATAGCCACAAAGAGAAGCTCCAAAGTGATGAAAATGGTAAAGAAAAGTGAGGAAGAAGATGCTTGTTCGTTGCTTGTGGCTTAATGAGGTAAAACAACCCTAAAAATTCTGAAGTTAGTTGATTTTCAGGTCATAGAAGGTTGGGCCGGGTCAGAATTTGAAGAAATGGGCTTGGGCTCTTAAAAATAAGAATTCTACGAAACTCGCCACTTAGCTCGCCAGTTAGGCATCTGGTGAGATAACTGGCGAGGACAGAAAAATCAGCAATCAGCACAACAAGCATGAATCTGGCTCGATTCCTCGCATCCTTGGCTCTTCTTTGAGATTTCCAAAGCTTAGGACCTGATCCAAACCTACCAAAAAAACACTGAAGACTACGTGATCTCTCAAGATTAGACAATTCCTAAAGATAAACATGATAAAACATCACATAATCAACCAAAACTAGTCCAAATAAGCTTCAAACCTCAAACACCATATTCTATTATAAAAGGGTCTAAAGGCATGCAATAGCTTCCAAATGAACATAAAATGCCTTAAAATGACAATGAAATGCATGATAGAATATGGTTAGATCAGATGCTTCAACTCCCAGGAGAAATCGTTTTCAAAGACAGAATTTAAAGAATGATGATATTCGGGTTGATATTCCTTGAAATCGTTTTCAAAGACAGAATTTTGATGAAGACGGCTTCACTCTTGTACTAAATAATTTGTTGAAAACTTGACGTATTATTTGAAAATGACTCATTTGCCTTATTGATCAAATTATGAGTAGCATATAGCAAATTAGCCAATTAGGTGGGCTTATTTGGCAGTGAATGTCATTATTGTATGAAAGGGTAATGTGAAAAAGGACTAAAGTGGGGGTGGGGGTGGGGGGCATGGCCCCCACTAGTTATGGACAGAGGAGGAGCTAGGGCGCCAGTGGGGGCCATGCCCCCCACCCCCCATTTTCGTTTCATATTCCTCATGTAGCCTCCCAAACCCCAAATGTCACAGTCATCGGACAACCAGATCGTTGTCGATTCCGACCCTAATTATTTGGGACGAACTGTTTATCGACGGAATGCGTGTCGATAAATATATGTCGTGTCGTGTCATGTAACTTTAAAGGTTTGACGTGTCAGTGTGTCCATGTCTTTGTCGTGTCCCGTATTCGTGTCAATGTCGAGTTAAGAGATGTCATATTATATAAATATTGAATATTTAAATTAGTTATTATTATTGTTATTGTTATTATTATTTATTGACCAAGATTTTCAAGACATGTTGGAATAAGCTAAAAATCGAAGGTGAAGTTAAGGCTAGGCATTTGGCATGTGAATGTTTGGCCCACCTTGTGTTTCGCATTGACGCCTAATATGACCACGCTGACTGCTCCTCTCTAGCTATATACACATATTCTTTTACAACTTTTAGTTTGATTACAAAATACAAATACGTACAAATACTTTCCATAATATGCATTATCTTAATTTAGCCTTCTTAATTATTCCTTCCTAACTACTCTTAATTCATCATTAATTTCATTTCTCTCTAAAAACAAATTAATCTCATTTCTCTTTCGTCTTTTACTACAATTCCTCGATCCATCTGACTCTCTTTTTTTATGGAGTCTTGTGGTGATGCTTCTTCTTTCTTCTTTTTCCTCACCAAACTCAGGACCCAAGGTGTGGGTCACTAATTGTTTCCCATTTACAAATTACAATATCTTGTTCTTCTAGAATAGTATATATATATATTGTATATTGTTCAAAACCTATAGATACATCTATATATACACATATTTATATGTATATGTACAGTGACACAAACACCATGTCGTCCCACAACGTCATCCACTCGCAACCGTCGCCGCCATTGTCGTCACCACCTCCCCGGGAGGAGCAACTTTCCATTGTAAGGCTCCTCAAAACTCCATCATTAATTTATATTAATTATGTTCAATCATCCATGGATGCATGTATTGGATATATATATATATATATATACACCTTTGTGTTATTGATCCTCTTAAATCTTAATTAATTAACCAACTTATGAAGCCTTCACTATCTCTCTATGTTTGTGTGTTTGTTTATTTTATTCATTTCTTAGTTTGTGGGACATTCATTTCTTTTTTCTTGTTTGTTTTTTTCCCATGCATGAGTGGATTGTTCCTTTTTTCTTTTCTCTTTCCAGAAAACAAATTGATCTAGAGATTGTTTCTCAAGCTAGATAGGATTTTTTCTTTTCTCTAGATAGGATTGTTTCTTTTCTCTTTTCTCCAATAAATTTCTTTCTCAAGCTTCCCTCAAATTAAATTTGTTGGGCCGACCATTTTCTTTAATCTCCTAGGATTATATATATAGAGAAAGAGTAAACTAATAATCCTATCCTTGAAAAATCACTATGTTGACAATATACTCCCTAAAGTATTAAAATATACAGTTTAGTACTTAAAAGATTTAAAGGGTATACTTTATAAAATTGACTAATAACAATTATATCATTTGAATTTGGATCTTTCACTCACTGTATGTATTTCAATCTTTCAAAGGTTAAGTTGTCAGCTCGATAATTTTTTAAAGAGTTGTTAGTTTTCTGTATAAATATATATATATATATATATATATATTTGTAAGAGAGATCATTTAAAGTTTAAGGTCAGAATGGTTTTTCTAAATGAGATATATATGTTTAGTTGTTTACATTGTTAAACTAGTTGGAGATGAGTTGTTGAGTACGGACATGATTCGATCTTTTTTCTTTTTGTTTGTGAAGTGAAACTGAAAGTCATCTCAGACCATTGGACTTGGCCCAGGCCCAAAACTTCATTGGAATAAAAAAGAGTAATCAACAATTTAGAGGGATTACTGAACTCATAACTTAATCTTTAAAAGATAGAAAATATACAATTTATTAGTCCCTGAAAAATCAAAACAATAACTTATTAATCAGTTTTATAGACTAAAAAGTATACCGTTTTAATTTTTAAGGGACTAAATATGATATTTCAATCTTTTACGGATTAAGTTGTTAACTCGATAATCTTTTAAGGACTGAATTGTTAGATAATTCAAATAAGAAGATAAAGGAAAGAGAGACTCCGTAAGAATTAGGCTTTGCTAGCTAGTCAATTTGATATAATCGAATCAAAACCAAACTGTCAAATTCTAAAGGGCAACATCATTCATGAACTGCAGTATTATTCTCAGATTCACCATTTCCGTAACAGTCCTTTGAACTTATCTTTCCATATATTGCTGCTGAAGATATATATATATATATATATATAATTGGTCAAAGTACAAATTTGATCTCATTTTTTTTTGTGAGTTCCTAATTTGGTTCTGTATCTTTTTTATTGCAGTTTTAGTCTCATATCTTTTGGTCAAGTTGCGGATTTGGTCTCATATTTTTGTAAAGATATGAGACCACTTCTGCACCTGACTCAAAGATATAAAACAATTCTACAATTTATCCAAAGATATAGGACCAAATTGAGAGTTGACCCAAAGATGTGGGGACCAAAAGTGCAATAAAAAAAGATATGGGACCAAATTGAAAATTAAAAAAAATATGGGACCAAATTTATACTTTGACCTATAAAATTTTGTTCTGTTGTAAGGTTTTGCGGGTCTTTGTATAATTGTATTCTTATTCAATGTGACCCTTTGAGAAGATATATATCATTTTCCATGAAGAAAAAAGCATATTTCCGTACAGTGAGAAAAAATAAACATACCATGAACTCCTTTTTTTGCTTATATAATTGTCTTTCATGCTACTTTAATTTGTCACATGGAGGCATAGATGCAGTCCTGCATGTCATTTTCTAATATACCACAAAATGGCCACAAACTCATTTTGGAGCATATATCTTATCTGTTTCTATATGACCAAATATAGATATAGTTCAACAGAGAATGGTGATGATGAGTTCACAGCACAATTTGCAAGAATTTTAACAATTGGAAGATTAGGTTGTGAGAAAAAAGAAAAACAAAAAAAAAAACGGGTAGGTACCACATTGAAATCTATCCGTGTGTGTTGGGGACCAAAATAAAATTTTTCTCTTGAATTCGTTTTCCTCTAGACAAAGAGGAAATAGTGTTTGTGGCAGATACTGTTATTAATTGGCATGTTGCTCACTTTAGAATGCCCACCATTTGACAAAGACATATATATATATATACTAGGGGCTTTGCGTGCCCTAACGGGTACGCAAATATGTATGTAAAATAAATAAGGGACTAAATTGTTAACTTAGTAAAGAAAGAGAGACCAAATAGTAAATTTTCTCTTATTTTTAATTTCATAGACTATAGTTTTAAACATGGACGACCAGGAAGGGGTGGAGCGATATATATATATATAATATAAACCAAACCAAAGTTTAGGTTTATAAAAGAATAGTACAAAGTGCAAATTTAGTCCTATACTTTTGCTCCAGGTCTCAAATCAGTTTTATATCTTTTTTTGTTTCGAATTTGGTCATGTATCTTTGCTTCAGGTCCCAAATCAGTCATATATCTTCTTTTGTCTCAGTTTTGGCCTCATATGTTTTGAAAACCTCCCATCGTTAGTCCTTCGTCCATTTTAAACCCTTAACTAGGCAAATTAAGTCAGGAAAAATTACAAATCAGTCCTTTAAATTGCAGTTTAGTTCTGAAAACTTCAAGTTCCTTTCACTTAAGTCCCTGACTATCAAAATAAAAGTGAAAGAGCATCCCTGAATATTTTTAAACCTTACGTCTTGGTCCCTAATCCATGAATTCTTCAAGAAATGAAATAGAAATGCAAAAACCACAAATTAAAGCAAATGACAGAGGGACCAAAACTGAAATCGCAGAAAGTTTAATACCCACTGGAAAATGCCCTGAACTCGCTGGTGGGTTTTAAATTTTCTATGTTTTTAGTTTTGGTCCCTCTGTCATTTGTTTTAATTTTTGTTGTTTTTGCATTTCTATTCCATTTCATGAAGAATTCATGGATTAGGGACCAAGATGTAAGGTTTAAGAATCTTTAGGGATGCTCTTTCACTTTTATTTTGATAGTCAAGGACTAAAGTGAAAGGGACTTAAAATTTTCAGGACTAAACTGTAATTTAAAGGACTGATCTATAATTTTTCCTGATTTAATTGCCTAGTCAACGGTTTAAAATGGATAGAGAACTAACGGTGCGAGGCTTTCAAAACATATGAGACCAAAACTGAGACTAAAAAAGATATAAAACTAATTTGGACCTGGAGCAAAGATACAAGACCAAATTCGAGACAAAAAAAAAAGATATAGAATTAATTTGGAACCTGGAACAAAGATGTTGGACCTAATTCACATTTGGCCAAAAGAATATTAGCTTTTGAATTTTCAAACCATAGGATTTCTTCTTAGTTCTAATAAGTGATGAGATAAGACTCATGCCCATCATAAAAAAGAGGAATTGGATTCAGAGCCCCATCTTGGAAAAAAAAGACAAGAAAAGAAAAGAAAAAAACATTGAGAATCACGCTTCTAGCAAGATAGTTTGTTTTAAAAGACTCTACTTATTTATATATATCCATCCTAAAAGCTCATTGAGTAAAGTTCTTATAATTTATTGGTATAGTGATCGATGATGTTGCTGACAATGCTGTTATATCACCTGTTTCAGGATGAAATCTCAAGCCCAATTAGTGCAAGGATTTTAGAGCTATGTGACTCAGAATTGTTCCCTGAGGCTCTTCAGAATTCTGAATGCAGCTCATCAAACTGTTGCTTTGAAGAGAACTCCTCCTCATCATATGCCACTACTTTAGATATTGTAGAAAATAATAAGCTAAATAGAAATAGTAACACTACTACTACCAACAATAACAACATTATATTCAAGTCCCAAGAAGAAGATGAGATCATTGAGAATGATATATCTGCTTCCATAGACTTCTCTGTGCCTTCTTCATCTCTTCAATTTGATTTCTCTTTAGTGCAATCTGCTCCTCTTCCTCCTCCTCCTCAGGTTTCAGTTTCAGTGGTGAATAACAATAATAATGGGATAATGCCTCATTATGTGCCTCCTCCTATGAACCCTTCTTCATTGTCTTGTGTCTTTGAAGAAGAAGAGTGCTTAGTAGGTTCTTATATGCCTATGAACCCTTCATCTTCTAATTGCACTTATTTGGGTCCTCCAGGAATAGGAGGACCATACATGCCTCCTCCTCCTCCTCCTCCTCCCGGGATATACGGTGGTAGGACCATTCTTCTCGGTTCCGAGTTGCAGCCACAAGACATGGAATTCCAAGGAGAAAATGGAACCGGAATCTATTGTCCCGATTCGATTCAGCGAGTTTTTAACACTCCAGATCTTCAGGTATATATCATGATCATGAGTAAACTAACAATTTGGTCCTTTTGGCAACTTGGTCACTTTCAGATTGAAATACACAATTTAGTAATTGAAAGATTAAAGCGATATACTCTTTAGTCTTTGCTGATCTTTCAATGACTAAACTGTGTATTTTAATCTTTCAAGGACCAAATTGTTATTTACTCTATCATCATCATCTACTTAAGTCAAGTATGTGACTGTATGTTTGTGTGCTTGTTTCTTTCTCTCTAGCTAGTTGTTTTCTATATCGTCGATCAAGAACCAGATGGTAAAATATGACTTCAATGTATTCAAATTAAAAAGCTTTAACAAACAAAGTCCAGTACAATTAATTATCTCCATTTTGAATCTGGTTGTGGGTACATTGAAAATACTTTGTTGATTGGGGCAAAACTAACTTTGTGATCTTTATGCCTAGGAAAGATTGGTGTTGGAACCTGGTATTTACTTAAAAAAAAAAAAAACCTTGAGTGTTTTTAAAATGATTTACAATTGAGAACTAGAAAGAAAAAGTATATTTGAGAATTTAAGTCTTGGGTGTAATAAAATGATAATCTACTTGAACAATTTTAAATGCACACAGTTCAGTGCTTTCTATTTTCAGTAAAGAAAATATAATGAAAGAAGTTGCCCTTCAACATATCCAAAAGTGAAGAAAAAGAAATCCAATTGCCAAAAGGAGAGGAATAAAAAAGGAATTATTTATGGTTCACATTGGTGTTCTTAACGATTGAAAAGGCATCATGGTTCACAAATCCTTTTAGAATCTCACCAAATGGATCGATCAATACTTTCAAGGAAAAAAAAAATAGAAAAATCAACTATCAATAGTATCATGATCAGAAGAAAAAAAATTCCCACTTTTGAATGATTCTGTTCGTACATTTGCTTTCTGCAACCTCATGATCTGTTTAAAGTTCATAATCATAATAGTTCCCACTGCCATTTATCAAAAAACTTTCACTTGCAATCTCAAAATATGCATGCTTATTCAAAAGTTTATAATTAATATAATAATTGGTTGAAACCTCATTTTTGTCCACAAATTATTGAGTAAGTTTCATTTTGGTTCTAAAACTCTTTTTTTCTATTTTAGTCCCCGAAATGTGATTTCGTCCGGTTTCTTTTGTTATTTCTAACCTAAACAGCTGAGATACATCATTTATCTCCCATATATAAGTGTCACAATAAGCGAGTTAATCAAGAGAGAAAAATTTCATTCTTTGTCACAAATCAAAGATAAATTTGTAGTTGATTTTTCTTTCTCCTTTTGCCAATTCATTTATTATGACACATATATGAGAAAGAAATGGTTCATCTAATCTATCCAGGTTAGAAATAATAACGGTGAAAACCTAAAGAAATCACACTTTTAAGACAAAAACTGAACAAATTTGAAAATTTGAGAATGAGTAAATTACTAAATTGGTCCCTGGATTATTGACTCGCTGACAGATTGGTCCCCGAATTTAAGAAATTGACAAATAGGTCCTCGAATTTTTCTAACATTTGTCAAATAGGTCCTTCTATGCATGTTATTCGGGGACCTATTTGACTAACGTTAGAAAAATTCGGGGACCTATTTGACACGTTAGAAAAATTCGGGGACCTATTTGTTAATTTCCTAAATTCGGGGACCAATCTGTCAGCGAGCCAATAATCCATGGACCAATTTGGTAGTTTACTCATTTGAGAATCAAAATAAAATAAAAAGTAGTTTTAAGAGCAAAATAAATATTTGACCAATAATAACTTGATCTAAATTTTGTTGTTGGTAGGCACTTGGCACAGAGAATCAGCAAGTGTTAGGTGTGGGTGGGAGTAATTCCACCACTTTGACACAGGAAATCTCAAACTTGGAGGACTCTACGTTCAAGGTTGGTAAGCTTTCTGTTGAGCAAAGGAAAGAGAAGATAGATAGATATATGAAGAAAAGGAATGAGAGGAACTTCAACAAGAAAATCAAGGTAATATTACTTTACTCTCCATTATTTCCCTCACTATATACTACATTCAGCCAGAAATCACATCCTACAGATTAAAAATGAGTAAACTACCAAATTGGTCCTTAGATTATTGGCTCGCTGACAGATTGGTCCCCGAATTTAGGAAATTGACAAATAGGTCCCCGAATTTTTCTAACGAGTCAAATAGGTTCCCGAATAACATGCACAGAAGGACCTATTTGACAAATGTTAGAAAAATTTGGGGACCTATTTGACTCGTTAGAAAAATTTGGGGACCTATTTGTCAATTTTCTAAATTTGGGGACCAATCTGTTAGCGAGTCAATAATCCAGAGACCAATTTAGTAGTTTACTCGATTAAAAATATTTAGAGTATATTAATAATTTGGTCCATGAAATGTTTTTCAATTTAGTCCATAAAAGAAAATTAAAAAATTGGCCAAAGTGCAATTTTGGTCCTTTATCTTTGGGTAGATTATAATCTAGCCTTTTATCTTTTGTTTTTTGTTACAATTTTGGTCTTACAAGTTTTCCAAAAGTTTCACTTTTTGGTTCTAATTGGGACCGTTAGCAAACGAAAAAGATACTATCACATTAATCAGCTGTGGGGACTTGGGACAAAACTTTTGAGAAACTTATAGGACCAAAATTACAAAAAGAAAATATAAATGGTTGGATTGTAACCTAACCCAAAAATAAAGAACCAAAATTACACTTTGGCCTATAAAATTTAATCTGAAAAGTATACAATTACAATCAATTTGATTATTTTATTAAGATTTCAATTGAAATTTAAGGATAGATGTAGTTTTTTAATATCTATTGTCAAGCGCAATTTCAACAAACTTTATAAGGTTAAATAGTAATTTTGATTTTCAAACTATGAGGTTAGTTTTATTTGGTCCTCAAACTAATTTTTGTTGCGTTTTAGTCCTCAAGCTTTCAGATTTATTTTTTTTGGTTTTTAAACATATATATTTGTTTCATTTTGGTCCTCAAACTTATAATAAGTGAATTGACAAAGAAAGAAAAATGTTCACTCTTTAAAAGAAAAATCAACTATGAATTTATTTTATTTTGGTCCTCAAACTAATAATAAGTGATTTGACAAAGAGGGAATGAAAAATTTTCACTTATTGAAAGAAAAATTAGCCATAAATTTGTCTCCAATTTATAACTAAAATTAAAGTTCTTTCTCACTCTGCCAACTCACTTATTATGACATATATGAGTGAGAAATAATTCATCTCAGTTGTCTAGGTTAAAAATAACAATAGAAACCAAATAAAATCACATCCTTGGGACCAAAATGAAATAAAACATAGTTTGAGGACCAAAATGAAACTAATCACATAGTTTGAGGACCAAATTGAAACTAATCTCATAGATTGAGGATCAAAATGACCATTTAACTAATTTTATAATCACAATTTAGACTTGTCAATAAATTTCAGTAGTGTTAATATCAAAAGGATGAAATTGATTTTATGTAATTGCATCTTTTAAGGATTAACTCTTATAATTTTATTTTTCATAAACTAAATTGATAAATTTATCATCTTTGACAAAAAATGCAGTATGCTTGTCGTAAAACCCTCGCGGATAGCCGACCCCGGGTTCGAGGAAGGTTTGCTAAAAATGATGAGTTTGGAGAAAATCATAGACCAGCTTCTAGTAATCATGAAGAAGAAGATGAAGAAGTAAGATTCCCAGTTCACATTCAATTTTGGTCTTTTTTTTTTTGGGTAAATTTCACTTTAGTACCCTGTTCTTTCAAAAGTGACACTTTGGTACCCTGTTTTTTCAAAAATATCATTTTGGTACCTTGTTCTTTCAAAAGTGACATTTTGGTACCCTGTTCTTTGGACCAAGTGACACTTTGGTACCCTGTTCTTTCACTATTTGTTACCCTATTCTATCTTTTTTAGGGTACCAAAGTGTCACTTGGTCTAAAGAACAGAGTACCAAAATGTCACTTCTGAAAGAACAGGGTACCAAAATGACATTTTTGAAAGAACAGGGTACCAAAGTGTCACTTTTGAAAGAACAGGGTACCAAGGTGGAATTGGTCTATAAAACAGGGTACCAAAGTGGAATTTACCTTTTTTTTTGTGGTCATATATATAGTTTTTCACTTCATTGATTTTTAACAGTTTAACGTGACCAACTATTAACACTTAATATGCATGCTTTAGAATTTAGGTTAGTAAACAATGCAAAATTAGCCAATAGAGTGAAAACACTCAAAAATATGATATAAATGATTGTATAAATTGGTATGAAAAAAGATATTTAAAGTCCTAATGTCTAATGTTCTTGTATTTCGTTTACTGTTTTTTCTTATTCACCAAAAAAAAAATAATTAATAACATTTGATTTGCCGTAAGTTTGGTAAATATTTCTAAAGTATAAAACGAAATTATAAATTGGATGAACCAAGTAATACTAATAGAGTTATAGAGTAACTCAATCATAAAGCATTTAACAAAACATTCTAGCTAATAAAGGTTGGCCCAGTTGGTAAGGAGATAACTCATAACCCACAAGGTCGTGAGTTCGAATCCCACTGCCGATGTGAGGATCATAGAGCCTTGAGGCCTGCCCTGGCCTTGGTGAGTTCCCGGGGCCCAACTCACCTAAACTTTTTTCTACCAAAAAAACAAAACATTCTCAACTTGCATAAGCTTAGATAGAAAGTCCATTAGCACATTTTTTTTCTCTTTACAATTATTCTCTTGCATAATTCCCTAATCCTATATGTATTTCCAATTCTTTTTTGTATGTACTTGCACAGGTAGTTGTGAAAGAAGAAGATGATATGGTTGATTCCTCAGATATCTTTGCCTATATTAGTGGGGTGAATTCCTTCAAATGCAACCAATCCATCCAATCTTGGATTTAACTTAGTAGTTTTATAACTCTATCTTTCTCTCTCTCTCTCTCTATATATATATATATATTTTGCAAGGCCCTACCAATCTTGAGTTAATAATTGGGGTCATGATACTATATGCCAATAAGTGAGCCAACAATATATACATATATAAAAATTAAAGCAAGCAACTGTATACAATTTTGCAGATACTCTATATTTTACCCTTTCTGCCATTACATGTACCTATAGAGGCTGAAAGTCACAAGTTGCATTAACTTTAAAGAAATTTTTGTTATCTATATAGGATCTATAAGTACATTTCTTAAGACTATTAATTACACTTTACACGGCCTACATATATTGTAGCAAATTTATATCGAATGGCACGAAGGCATGGCTTTTGGGTCTGTTACAAAGAAGCAGCACTCTTTCTTTTTTTTCTTTTTTTTTTTCCTAAATTACACAAAAACCCTTAAGTTTTGGGTTGAGGGCAAAACACACTCTTGAGTCTCAAAACTTGATAGACGGCTCTTTAAATTTTTAATTTTGTTCACTTAAGTATTCTAAATTACTTCATTCTTTTTAAAAGTTCAGGGTCTTAACTGAACAAAATTAAAAACTTAGAGAGTTAATTTATCAAGTTTTAAAATTGAAGAATACTATACCAACGAAATTTAAAACTCAAAGGATTTATTTATATATAGGGTACCCAAAACACAATGGGTTTAAATACAAGTTAGTTCTTTTTTCGGTTTCCTTTTGGGCATTTTACTACTTGTAATCAATTCTCCAGTCAATGACGGAGCCAGAAATGTTAACAAGGGGGGCCAGAAATTTTTTTTTAACACTAAAGGGGGGCCGTTGGGATTATAATGCATACAATTAAATTATATTAGGACTAATTTATAATAACTACTAAAATTTTGGGGAGGGACCGTGGCCCCCACCAGCCCCCCCCTATCTCCGTGCCTGTCTCCAATGGAGACCAACAAAAGCCTAGGATCAATAATTATATTTTCATAATTAATCACATTATTAGCTCAAATGTTACTTAGGAGACATTTGATAAGCGGATTTAAAAAAATAATTCTAAGAATATGAGCCCTATAGAATAAGTTAATCCCGTGTTTTGTACATAAATTAAAAAAATACGAGAATATTGTATTCCTGAGAATAACTTAATCACAACTTAATCACATGAAATGTGAATTTTTTTTTTTTTCAGTTAACCTATGAGTATCTTCTGCCTATCCGTGTAACAGTCTAGATGAAGACTAATCCCATTGAGACCTCAATAACGGAACAATTAGAGTCCTCCCAACAATATCGACTCTAGAGATTAAATTTAGGTCATTTCACCTAGGATGTAGTAGCTCGACAACTACTGGCCAAACACTTGTTGGGTGAAATCTGAATTTTTTATTACCAAAGAAGAGGTGAGATTACTCCATTCTCATAGGACTAGATTATTTTAATATAGTCAATTAATTAGATTAATATTTAATGAAATTTGAATTATATTTAAATTTCATTTGTGTTAAATTTCTTTATAAATTATTTATTATTATTGTAAACTATTTATTTTAATTAGATACTATTATGTTTTTGTGTTTATTTTTCGAGTACGCTTAATTATTTATCATTATTATAATTATGATAGAATTATGAATTTTGAAACTTAAATTATATTTAAATAACAAAAGATAAATTATCCTCTCTTTTTTAAGTTTAAGAATTTAATGATATATTTAGAAACTTATTATATATTTGCAAATATTGAAGTTGAACCAAACATAATAATAGAACGATCCTAACATATTTTACAATGCTTTCAAGAATATTTTAAGTCATCCAACCAAATTTTTAAATATTTTCGGAAATTGCTTCCTAAAAATAATGTGATTTTGAAAATTATGGTTTCCCAAAATGAAAAACTACTCCTGTACCAAATATGCCCCTTTAATTATTATGAAAAAATGGAAAGAGAAATATTAAAACGCCAGTAAATACACATGTATTACTATATGATGAAATTTGGTGAAAAATTTATGGTAATTTACTATAAAATGCAGTGCTTAAAGATCTTTTTAAGATATGTTCATTTAATTTCTACCGAATCATTCTCATTTTTAATTTTTTATTTATATTTACCAAAGTAATTTATCTCATAATGTATCTCATTACCACCTACATTTCTCAATTTCATTTATTATCAATTTTTTATTTTAAATTTAAATCATGCTAAAAATTTTAATATAAGATATTAAGTTGATCTAATACACTTGATTTAAGGCCAAAGTGCAATTTGATCTTTTATCATTGAAGTATGTTGCACTCGAGTAATTTACTTTTTTTTGTTACAATTTTGGTCCTTCAAATTTTTAAAAAATTTCACTATGTAGTCCCAACGATTGAATTTGATCATATATTTTTTGTATTAAGTTTGAATGTGACAAGATCTTGTGCTATATGTTATTTTTTACGAGTCTTTTTTTTTTTATATAGTTGAGACCGTCAACAAACAAGGTAAAATTTGGCTTTAGAAGTTGGTTGCTTATTTCATAATCAAATGGAAAAATTTGGTCATATCTTTCTTGTTTTGAGTTTGATTACAACAAGTTCAGAGCTATGATTACTCTTAATAAGTCATTTTAATACTCAATTGGGACCGTCAACAAATGAGGTTAAATTTGGTTGGAAAGTGATTTTGGAACTAAAAAGTGAAAAATCATAGAAAACCACTTTTGGATATGATTTGACCTCATTTATTGATGGTCTCAACTTGGAAGAAAAATGATTTATTATCAAGAGTAACACATAGATCCAAACTCGTTGCAATTGGACTTGAAACAAGAGAGATATGACCAACTTTACTTGTTTGACTGTGAAAAGATAAATCTACTTTTGGAGCCCAATTCGACCTTGTTTGTTGACAGCCCCAACTGGAAAGAATGGACTTATCAAAAGCAACATGTAGCTCAAGACTCGTCATATTCGAATTTGAAATGAAAGAGATATGGGCAGACCTATGTTGGAACCAAGGAGTGAAACTTTTAGGGGAGTTAAAGGACCAAAATTGAAACAAACAAAAAATAAAGAAATGGCTAGATTGCAACCAATGTTACTCCAAAGATAAGTGATCGAGCACTTGTCACAAGTGTTATCAAATATATACTAGATAATATAGGTACCATAGTGGCACAACATAGGTCGTCTCTTAATTGAAGCCTCGAATATGGAACCTCGATAAGCAAAGCAACTTAGCAAATTGGGAGTTGAGTCAGGCAATTTATCCAACACCTAGCAGGCAACTAAAACTAAACATAAAGAGAAACAATATTTTTAGGTTTTTGATATATGAAAAGATAATAAACAAAAACGATAAAGATAGCTAGGGAAGCCGTATGGAATAAATATGCACGAAGATAAGAATGAATTGGCTATCATAGCACATAAAAGATGTCGGAAATTCTCACAAGCAACCATTTCAACATTTGTCATGTAAACACATGAACATAGGTTAGCTAATTCGACTAATTAGTCCTTAAACAAGTAAACTAATTTACTCGATTATCTAACGCTCAAATTATGATGGTGGAATCGGAATCACAAGTTAGTTCACTAGGTGTTGGATAAATTGCTTGACTAAAAATATTGTTTCTCTGTATGCTTGACTCGGAATCACAAGATCACTGTAATCATAATAGCTTAAGTAATTAAAACTACAAGTCAAATATGAATCAAGTTCAAGTTCAAACACACAATTCTAATTCTCAATCCCAAGTTACATTAAGAAAATACAATCAACTAACAATTTAGACAATCAAATCCTAATAAAATTGGGAAGAGACTAGAATCTCCCTAAATAGGTAGAATCGGTGCTCAAGCTACGTCATCCTCCTTTTGAGCAACAAGAAGCACCAGCTCAAGCTCCCAACCAAGAGATTCAACTATGACAACAAGGGTTTGTGTTGAGAAAAGTGAAGATGAAGTGGAGAGAACTTGTGTGAATGATTATGGATGACTGAAAACTTATTAAATTAGCTCAAGAAACTATTAATGTGAGTTGTTATTAAATTACACTTTGGTACCCTGTGGTTTGACCCTATTTCACTTTGGTACCCTGTGGTTTGAAACCTGACACTTTGGTACCCTGAAGTATTCTCCATTAACACTTTGGTGCCCTTTGGAGCTATTTTGTAATTTTAACCATAACAAATTTTGCAAAAATTACATATTGACCCCAAAAAGTTTTTATAGTTTCCATTTTAGTCCCTAGATAATATGTATCCAGGGACCTATTTGTAATTTTTTGAAATTTTTTGGGGTCAATATGTAATTTTTGAAAAATTTGTTATGGTTAAAATTACAAAATAGCTCCAAAGGGTACCAAAGTGTTAATGGAGAATACCACAGGGTACCAAAGTGTAATTTACCCTAAAAGAATTGAAGCTTGAGCCTCCTTTTGCACCAAGCCCACGTTTCTTTTCACTTCACAATGTTAACACTTAACACACAACAACTCACATTAATAGTTTAATACACTCATGACTCATCAATTAGCCCCATGTTTCATCATCATCACCATCTTCTTCTTTCTTGCAGCGCTGTTTGGGAAACTAGTAAGGGATTTTGGGTTTGAAATGGAAAGAACATTATGAACGAAATTCATGGGATTATGAGAATCAATTTCACACATTCAAAAATCTGAGAGTGAAAAGCACCAAAGGGTTAGCTTGTTTTCTTATCTCTCGGTTGCCATCTTGTTTTTCTTTCTTTTAATTTACATGGGTTTCGTTTGATTTTGTGAGTAAATATGAAATTTCGGGCTGGTGTGATGTGAATTCATGGATTAGGTTTGAGGGACAATGGAGAAATACTCCAAATGCGTTCCGAATTTGAGAAATTTCTCATGATTTCATATAAAGCCTCCGTCTTTTTTTTTTTTTTTAATTTCTTTCTTCTTTCTATTTTCATTTTTCTTTTCATTTGTTTTTGAAATAAAAAACAAGAAAACATTTTTTTTTGTCTTTCTTTGTCTTAATTCTTTTTTCATCTCTTATTTTTTATGAAAAAATTAAACAAAATCAGATTTAAAAGAAAAAAATTTTGAGCAAAGTGGAATTGATTTCAAAATTCTTCATGATTAAAATTGAACACAATCAATTTTCAAAAGAGCAAACCCCCTTTTTGGTCCCTCAATTGTTACTGAGTCGAGGAATCGGTCCCTCAATTGTGGGAAACTACAACTCAGTCCCTCAATTGTACAATTCCGTTAACGTTTTGGTCCCTCACGTCTGGTCCGTTAGTGATAGAGGTGTTAAGTGATGACGTGTCACCGTTATCTGCTTAGGTGGCCGTTAAATGCTTGGCTGAGGGACCAAATCCTCGACTCAGTAACAATTGAGGGACCAAACAGGGGGTTTGCTCAAATTAGATTCTTCCTCTTCTTCTTCATCTTCTTCTTCAACTTCCTTCCCAGAATCTGATTATTCCTCTTCTTCTTCTTCGATTTCTCCTTCCAACTTCCATTAATACTACTAATCTTAACTTGAACCCCTCTATTATTATTCAACTCACACATTCATCTTCTACCTATAAATACCTCAATATCCCTTATAATTCGTACTGCATATTTCATTCACATTCAACAATCTTCAATAATCAACATTTAATCTGATTTCTACTCAAAAATGAGCTAGGCACACATCGTACCAGATTATGGACTCTGTTGTGTTGGGGCAGAGGCATCGAACCTTCTTGTTGAATCTCATCGCGAAAACGGTGTCGTTGAAGCTCGGAAACGAGGGTTTCAGAAGAGGAAGCTTCGAGAACGACGATGACAATGTCATTTTGGTGTGGTAGTGGAGGAATCTTGTGGTGGTTGTGTTATCGAAGGAAGCTGGACTTGTGGCGTAGGGTCTTGGCGATGACGAAGGATGCGTTTGGGTGTTTAGGTTTTGCTGTGAGAAGAACGTTGGTGGTTTGGCCTGGTGTGATTAAATCGAAGATGGGAGGAGAAATCGAAGAAGAAGAGGAGGAATCAGATTCTGGGAAGGAAGTTGAAGAAGAAGATGAAGAAGAGGAGAGTGTGAAAATTTCATAATGGCCCTTGGTGTTTTTTGTGTTTCTGATGTTGTAATGTTACAATATGTTGCATACAAGTCCTTTTTTATGAGGTGTAAAATGAAAAATGAGTAGGATATATAATTTGGATGCAAACTCAGCAGATAACAGCCACCTAAGCAGATAACGGTGACACGTCATCATATAACACCTCTATCACTAACGGACCAAACGTGAGGGACTAAAACGTAAACGGGATTGTACAATTGAGGGACTGAGTTGTAGTTTCCCACAATTGAGGGACCGATTCCTCGACTCAGTAACAATTGAGGGACCAAAAAGGGGGTTTGCTCATTTTCAAAACTAGTTTTTATCATGACTTTTTCTAAAATAAATTTCAATTTTCTCTTAAAAAAGAATAATGATTTTTTTTTTCAAACTACGTAAACTTTGGGAGGTGTTTGGGACACGGATTGAAAAAATAATCCCGCGTTTGGTACGCGGATTGGAAAATTAGTCCCGGGAATATTGTATTCCCAGGAATAACATAATTTCCTAAAATAGCTATTTTTTAATCCCACCCTAGGGGTGTGATTAGTCTAATCCCATGACATGGGATTATTTTTTCATTCAAAATAACTTTATTACCCCTAATTAATTTTCCCTAATTAATTCTTTTTCTACAAAACCTTGTCACTTTTCATCTTTGTCATTGTACAACTCTCTGTCGCCTTGAAGTGCAGAATAAATTTATTCGGTTTGCCACTTTTTTACAGTGAGACTTTTATAGAAAATTTTATTATGTTGACAATTATGGACATTGTGCTATGAAATAGTATTTTTCTCTGTTAATGTTATTTAAAAATTTTAATTATGATATAATTATTTTTTTGTGATATATAGTATTTTTCTCATAAATTATTTTGAAGAATTTTTACATTTGGTAAAGTAGTTGATAATAAAAAAGTCAAGGGCATATTTGTAAAAGTATTAAACATTCCCAGGAATATCAAAGTTGAACCAAACACAAGATTGTAACAATCCTGGGAATATTGCAAAATAATCCTAGGATTATTTTAACTCATCTAAACAGACATTTTTATAATCTTGGGAATCTTATTCAATGTGATTCCCGGGAATGAAAAAATAATTCATGTACCAAACGCCCCCTTGATTCATTAATCGAGTATGTAGGCCTTAGACTTGCCTATATCAAGCTTAATCTTTGTAAATATTTTTTTTTCTTATTTTATATTATTTTTATTTTATTTTATCTCTTTTCTGGATGATTAATTTTTTTTTTTTGATACACCAGAATCATTTAGAGGGGAAGTTCAGAAAACAAAATATAAAACCTATCCCTAAGAAAGTAGGTATACGGAAACCAACTAAAAAGCTCCTTGGAAAGCGCTGCCGGTGCTTGATAAGTCTTCCAATCTGTATGCGAAAGGAGAATCTTGATGTCCTTGATGAGAATGCTTTCGTTGGCTGTAGTACCACAATGGTTGAAGCTATGTACCAAATGATTGTGGGAGAACGCAAGAGCGAAGTTCCCAGATAGGTAACCCTGTAATTTGATTACTGCTTCCCTGCACATAAAAAGGATCTCTGTTGCCTTTGGAAGGGATTTGGTAGTTCGTTTTCCTGCAGCAAAAATGCATTTTTCGCCTTGGCACAGAATAATGGAAATGATTCTGCAATTATCCCGATCAGAGGAAGAGAGAAGCATTGTGAAAGAGAACGTTTCAAGCAAAGACTGGGAAAGATTGATCTCAGAAGGAGTGCGTCGATGATCGAGTTGATTGGTTTGGTTATCCAAACTTCTGTCAGCTATGGAGCTGTTATAAAAAGCAAGAACGCCTTGAATTGATTGTATGAGATTCATAAGATGGACTGCTTTGCCTCGCCAATATAAATTATTTCTCGATTCCCAAATTTTGTGGAGGGTGACGAAGGACCATGATATCAGGAAAAGCTTGTGCTCATCATCTTTGAGCCAATCAGTGCAGAAGGAAGTTATACGTTGGGCTAGAGTCATAGTCTGGTCTTGCATGAAAACAAAGCTGAGGGGGGATCCGAACCAAACTGCTCTGGCGAAATGGCAGTACATGAAGAGGTGGTCAACAGTCTCAGGTTCATCTTGACAGAAAACGCAGGTAATATTGTTGTTGAGATGATGTGCTCTAAGAATGTCACCCACATGGAGAGCATAATTAATGAGTTTCCACACAAAAAGAAGAATTTTCTTTGGTAAAGGGAGTTTCCAGAAACGTCCCCAGCAGATGTTGTGAGATGACATCACACTCATTCCTCTTTCCTGAATGAGCTTTTTATACCCGCTGGATGGAGTATATCGCCCTGTATGCGCGCCTCCCCATATTAGGCAGTCCTGGTGCTGAGTAACCTGTATGATGATAGATTTGATTTGAATGATCTCGTGCCAGGGGTAGAGTTCTTCCAACTTAATGTGGTTCCATTCCCGGTTCTCCAGAAGATCTTGGACTTTGTGAGTACTGGGGTCTCCATCCCAAGGAAACATCCAATATTTGCTAGTGATATCGATATTGGCGCCATTGCCAACCTGCCAAGACAAAAAAATTTCAATGATTGGAAGAGAGTTACGTATACCTCTCCAGACCCAGGTATCCTGAGTCGTTTTGCGGAATTGGAATTCCGTATTTGGCTTCTTATATTTGTGGAGGAACCAAGAACTTGAAAGAGAAGAAGGAGACGTAATCCACTTCCAACCATGTTTAGCAAGGAGTGACTCATTAACCACTGAGAGATGTCTAAAACCCATGCCACTGGAGCATTTCGGGGTAAAAAGCCTCCGTTTGTTAGTGAGATGCATCCGTTTTCCTTCTGTTTTATAGCCCCAAAAGAAATCTACCATGATAGATTCCATTCCTTGAATGTCTTTCTTTGGTAACTGGAAAACAGAAAGTTTATAGATTGGGTCTGCTTGAAGTACAGCTTGGATCAAAACCGTTCTTCCTGCTTGAGACAACAGATTAGCCTTCCAGCCTTGAAGCCTGTGTTGGAACCGATCAATGAGTTCTGTGGCGTTTCTCTTTATGTGGTTCTTCCCGTCGACATAGGTGCCAAGATACTTGCCCAGTTGATTGGCTTGCTTGATCTTCAAGGTATTTGCCATAAATTTCCTAAAATGACGCGGTGTATTTGGACTAAATACCACGAGGGATTTTTCCTTATTAATTTCCTGCCCCGCCAAGCCACAATAAAGGTCTAGAATAGTTGATATTTGTTGGCAAGATTCCTGATTGGCTTTAAAGAAAAGAATGATGTCATCTGCATACATAAGGTGAGAGATCGTTGGACCCCTATTTGCGAACCGGATGCCTTGGATCTTCTTGTCCTTTTCAGCTTTAAGGAGGAGAGCGGACAGAGTGTTCGCTACAATAATAAAAAGGAAGGGGGATAGGGGATCCCCTTGCCGAAGCCCACGCTGAGCAGTAAAGGAATTAACCTTGTGGCCATTTAGAAGCAAAGAGTAGCTAACCGTAGAGATACACTGATTGATCATATTCACAAAGGATGGTGGAAAATTCATCTTGTTCAGTAATGCTCTAATGAAATTCCATCCTAGCTTATCATAAGCGTTGGATATATCTAGCTTCAAGGCACACCAATGTGATTTGCTCTTCTTTGCCTTATGAATGTAGTGCATGAGTTCACTGACTAGGGTGATATTGTCTGCAATTTGTCTCCCTTTAATGAAGCCATTCTGATTAGGCGATATCCACTGACCAATGAAAGGTTTCATCCTATTGACCAGGATTTTGGCGATGATTTTGTAGATGGTGTTGCATAACCCAATAGGTCGAAAATGGGAGATCGAAGTTGGGTCTCTGGATTTTGGGATTAGGGAGATAAAGGTTTGATTATACTCTTTGAGAATATAACCGGTTCTCTAGAAGTCTTTAATCATGCCAAAAATGTCTGTTTTGATTATATCCCAGTAATTCTTGAAGAATTCTGCAGGGAAGCCATCTGGGCCGGGAGCTTTGAAAGATTTTAGGTGAAAAACTGCCGAAGTGATTTCGTCCTCCGTGAAAGGGCTGTCCAACCAGGTTTTTTGTTGATCGGTAACCTGAGGCAGGGCTAACGAATCTAACTCCCGAAGAATATAAGTCTGATGTGGCTCTTCAGGGTAAGAATAAGCACCTTGAAAATAATTTCCAATGAAGGTTTCCATTTCTGTGTAGTCTTCAATCCAGTTGCCCATTGTATCTTGAATTTTTAAAATTCTATTTGAAATTCTTCGTTTTTTGACCACGGCGTGGAAATATCTAGTGTTACGATCTCCCTCGGTCAACCAGAGTTGTCACGCCTTTTGAGCCCATAAAATTTCTTCGTATTCCAACCATTTATTTAGCTCTAATCTGACAGAAAGCTCCTCCTGCATCTTGTGGGTGTCATCCAGAGATAAATGATGTTGAAGGGAATCGAGTGTGGTTTGCAGACTTTTGATCTTATTCTGTATGTTGTCTGTTCCAAACGAGGAGGTTGTGCATCGTAGCTTGCTGCTTACGCGCCCCAGCGAAAGCATTTGACCCAGGAATTTCGCTTTGCCAAGATTTGTTTATGATCTCTGTCGCGGCAGGCTCATGTAGCCAAAAAAGTTCAAATTTTTTTGGTCTATGACGAAATGGGATATTACCTTTTATGTCAACAATTAAAGGACTGTGGTCCGAGGCAGCAACATGTAAACAATTAAGCCACGTGCTTGGATAGTGTGTTAGCCAATTCTCGTTTACTAGCGCCCTGTCTAGTCTTTCCCACACCGTATCTTGCATTTTCCTGGAGTTGCTCCAAGTGAACCAATTCCCGGCAGGCCGAATATCAATTAGATGACAATTGTTTATAAGTTGTTGGAAAGCAATTGCTCCAGGAATGTCATAATTTAAACTTAATTTTTCCGATGAATCAAGAACCTGGTTGAAATCTCCCAACAGTAGCCAGGGGATATCATCGCTGGGCTTGATTGAGCGAATAAAATCCCAGACCACATGTCTTTCATTGAGTTTAGGTCTACCATAAATACAAGTTAACCAAAACGGATTACCAGAACAATCATAACAGGAAGCATATATCCAATTCTCAGAAACGTTTAGGATGTTACATGATATATTGTTATCCCAAGCCAGCACAAGGCCGCCTTTTCGGCCCACTACATCAAAGCCCCCAGAATTAACATAACCCCATCTACTCAAAAACCTACTACAGATTTCCATACTACACAGGGTCTCACAAAAGAACAAAACATTTGGATTGAATCGTTGTATGAGTTGCCGCGTTCTTCTTCTTGTCGAGGCGACCCTGAAACCTCGACAATTCCATGCTAAGAACTTCATGGTGACTTTGGAGGCTGATTTGGGACAGCCTCCCCGAACCCGTTAAGAAACAGAATGTCATTCTCAGTAAGATAAGCTATCAGCATTGCTTTAGGTAAGCTCCAAATATGTGCAGGAAATGAAGGACGGGTGCGCTTGACTTTTTCCGGATCCTCATCATTAACCCGTTTCCTTTTTGCAGCGCCAGGTCCCCAGGAGAACACTGCAACGTAGGGATCAGTGTGCTTGTATCTCTTTCTAGCTCGTTCTGCTACCAGTTCCCTCTGTTCTTGCCTTCGGCGCTTCCTCATTGATTCTCCAAGCGAGTTGTTAACCACTATCCATTGTACCATTGGGCTATACTTGAGCCTATTTTGGATGGAGAAAAGCCTTGTTATGAATAGGCTCCATTGAGTTGTGAAGAACCAATTGAGAGGAGATACTAAGAAAGGCCCCCGAAAGCTTGGAATGAAAATCAATTTTCGTTCAGCCCAAACAATATGATGGCAATGTGAAATATTAACGTGGAACATATCCCATTGTAGGCCGTCGGAGCATTTGAGGTAGATAAAAATTCCAAGGCCCAAGCCTGCGGGTAGCATGGACACGGCCCATTTGTACAAGGAGTCGCTATTCCGAGTGAACATTGGCACTTTGGGCCATTCCGTAAGGTCGTTTGGATTATGGGCCTCCATTTGCGCTAAGGTTTGGAACCATTCTTCTAAGTTGCGCATGATCAAAGTGCCACTGAAGGGGTCAAAGGTAAAAGGACCAAAATGTCCCAAGCTGGCGGATTCCTCTAATTCATCCCAAGACTGTTGAAGTTGGGTGACGTTTTGCACATCCATACCAAGTTGGTCCCTTACAACAGAGGGGGGTGTAACTTCTTCTTCGTTAATATTGACAATGTGCCCAGTTATCGTATGAAACGGGATTAAGGCCAGGTTTTGGGTGCCGAGGCAAGTCGGCAAGGTTCTGATGGTGGGGGATCTCATTAATTGATACCTGTCCTGATTCAATAGAAGCCACACCCTGAACATCTTCGTGTTTGGTACCCGAAGGTTCGCCTCTTTCAAAAATGCCAACTGGTTGTAACGGATTAAGGTCAAACGGTTCCGGCGTGATATCCTTCACAATGCTCTTACCTTTCCTGTCATCTTCGTCGGTCTGCTCTGTGTTTGGCGAGTAGGAGATGTGGTGGTCATCATCTTCCTCCAACTGATGGATTTCCACGGAGTTGAAGGAATCATTATCACTTTGTTCCGAGACAAGAGTTTCCTGTGTGACTTCCATGCTATCGCCAGAGTCGGAAGTATTATCCGAAGAGATGTCGGCGCTAATTATATTACGCCGGTGATGCCACCAACGCTCAGCCACAACATAGTTAATCTCTATCCCGTCATGAAAAGTGAAAATTTTGGTGGTACGTCGAAAATGATAATCCCCGAATCTTCTTCGTGGACAACGGTACTGCGGATTCGGTTGTTCCGCCCAAGAAGTAACTTCGGCCCTTATCATCATCTCCCTAAGTTGCTGCACAGCTTCCGCCTCTACTCGTTGAGTACTCCAGTCACAGCGTTCGTATACATGCCCAATACGCCCGCAATGCTCACATATACGGAAAACGCGTTCAGGGACACAAGTAATCCATTTAATGTTACCATCGATTAGAGGAAGAAAACATCCGGCAGGGAGAGGTTTAGAGGGATCCACGAAAACTTTGACGCGCACATACTCCGGGCTCATAGTAAGATCGTTCCTGGGATCCCCTTGACAAGGTTCACCTATGATGCCTCCGAGAAAAAGAGCCATGTCATCAATAATCAATTCTAGGGGCAATCCGTAAAAACGAAACCAGATTGCCACTTTATCAACTTTGAGTTCCGTAGTTGATAAGTTTGGTTTCCACTTTGTAACCGCCATCAAGAATTTCTGAATCGTCCATGGTCCGTTGTTTGTCATGAAGTCCATATCCTCAGTGTTTTCGAATTCCAGAATAAAGAAATTCCCGAACCTTGTGATAACTTTGACCTGACCTTGTAGTTGCCAATTTGCCTCTAGGATTATTTGTAGCCTGTAGACAGGGATGTCCTTACTATCGACAAGGACTGCTAAGGCTCTGTTTCTCCAGCCAGCAAGACGGTTTTCAACAAAAGACCTATTTAATCTAAGGATGGGGCCTTGACGATGAACGGCGGGGAGAGAGCGAAGAAAAGACATACCATGAGTTATTAAGGGAAATGAACTTGACATGATAAGAAGGAAGTGAGATAAGGAAGACGACAAGAAAGAGGGAAACGCAGGGTACAGGGAAGACAGGAAGCCAAGTATAGCGAGGACGCAGGGAACGAAGACAAGAAAGCAATGGAAAAACTCGTGCATGCAACCAGAAGAAAAAAGACTAAAAGACAAGGAGTTACTTTGTAAGAAGCCGAAAGACAGGTGAAAGAAATACATAACATGGTATGCAGATAATATAACCACTAGAACAGGAGCGACAGCGTGGAAAGAGAGTGTTATGAGAAGAGAGAAGGATAAGGTCGAAATCGTAACCGATGAAAAAAATCTAGAGAACAAGCGAATCCAGAAAAAATCAAAGCTAAAACGCATAGGCTTTGTTATAGCATGCAAAAATTAAACCCAGAAACAATGATTACAAGGTGAAACACGAGAAGAGCAGCGAAAGAAAACCAGTTAATTGGTTGAGAAAGGCTTGGAGTACAAGAACACGAAAAAGCTAGATAGACTAGGTAGCAGAAAACGTAGGAAATAAATGCACATCACCTGAAACGAGATACTCAGCAGAGGCGACGACTACTCATCTTCTAGAGAGAAGACGGAGATTCTCTCTCATCCGAGAGGGGTTTTTAAGTTGGATGATTAATTTTAAAACTTAAGACTATCTATAGTTAGTTATTTTAGGGTAGCTTTTTAGATTCTAGAGAGTCATGAATAACATGTCACGTGCCATACATGTCATATCAAGTTTGGCTCGAGTGGGATTGGACGACAAAAACGGAAATGGGCTTCAAATTTGAATTTGTACTGCACAATATGCCGAATGTATGCATAAGGCGAAGATCCGGCAAAGGTACCTTGAGAGCATTGAAAATGTCCTATTTGGTTCCGGTTTCATCCACTTCATTCTTCGGCTATTTCCAAGCAATTCCCTTGAAAATTTATTCCTTTAAACTTATAATTATAATATGAAAATTTGTAATATGACTAATATCTCATCAAGATACAAAGATCAATTACAAAGTAATAATCAAAATCTGAGAAAATTACACTTTGAGATAAAAAAGGACCAAATTACAAGTATGACCTATAAACTATAATAATCATATTTATAGGCTAAAACCAGTAAATTAAGCTCACAAGACATCACTTAACACCATAAAAAGTCTTTAGATAATATGGTAAAGATTGTTACAATCGATAAAGGACCAAAATTACACTTTGGCCTAAACTTGAGTAGTTGTATATGGATATATTTGAAATAAAAAGAATGTTGTATATAAAAGTAAATACATATCTCTCAATGAGAAATTTATAGAAAACCAAAGATATAAATGCAAATATTTGACAGAAAACTATATTACATACACAAACTTCCTACTTCTAAGCTTTTCAATTCTCAAGACAAGTGACTTTGCCCGTCGTAAGACGGCCAAATAACCGGAATTAATACATTAAAGTTGTGCAATCCGGGTCGTTTCTCTTGAGGAACTTTCTTTGATAGTTTAATGATAAGTAGTGTTAAATACTTACTAATTAGGTAAAAGCAATGAAAAGTTCTTGATGGTTTTTTAACAACTAATGCAACAATTAAACAAAGCAATAAATATTTTTGTGATTTTTGTTTATAAGGACTAAAATGAAACTTAAAGATAAAGGATGTGAAAATCAAATGGAAAAGATACCCTTTGGAGCAATCAAATCAAGCGATCATCACTAACAATTGATAAATGGGAGCATCTCATTCTAATCATCCTAAGGTAGTCACTAACCAAGTGATTTGGATTAACACACTAATCATGAACACACCTCAACCAAGACAAATTCATAACTAGAAATGAAATTCTCATTACATTGATGATTTGAAGCATAAACCAAGAGTCAAACAACAAAGTAATTGTATCAATCACAAAGCTATCACACTACAAGTCACTATTCTCATGATTTACATCAACCCTAAGAATTTTAACAAGTGTGAATGGAAATATTACATCAAACTCTCAAGTTCAGCAACACAACCAAAATTTACATCAAAGTTTCACAACCCTAACTAAGAATTAAGAAAGCTAAGGTGAAACCCTAGTGAGAATGAGAAAATTCCCTCAAATGATGCTCCTAGCTTAAGCTTGACTCATTTGTTCCTCCGGGTGAAGATGCTCAGCTGCTCATGGTGCAAAGAGAAGCTCTACCAAGCCCAAAACCAGCAACCACAACCATTGCAACCAAGAGAAGCTCCAAAGTGATGAAAATGGAAATATGTGAAGAGGAAGAAGGTGGATGATGTTGGGGATGGTGTGCCTAAAGAGGAAAACAACCCTAGGATTCATAATTTAGTTTATTTTTGGGTTGGAGAAGGTTGGGCCGGGTCAGACATCCAAAAGATGGGCTTTGGCTCTTGAAAATAAAATTCTGCACGAAACCTCGCCAGTTAGCTCGCTAGATAGACATCTGGCGAGATAACTGGCGAGGGCAGAAAATCAGCACTGCACAAAGCTAGCATGAATCCGGCTCAATTCCTCGCATCCTCGGCTCTTCCTTGAGATTTCCAAAGCTTAGGACCTGATCCGAAAACACCGAAGATTACACGATTTCTCAAGATTAAACAATTTATAGATATAAACATGATAAAATTACATAATCAACTAAAAATTAGTCCAACTAAGCTTTAAACCTCAAATACCACATTCTATCATAAAAGGATAAAAAGGCATATAATTGACTCTTAAATAGATATAAAATGCCTCAAAATAACATCGAAAAACATGATAGAATATGAACAGATCAACAAGCATCCATTATTGAATATTTCTTGAAAGCATTTGAAAAACGGCAAATCTAGTAAAGAAGATACCTAATTTGTAATATTACAACCATAAACTTCAAAAAAGTACCTTACTTTCTTTTTCTTTTTCTTTTTTAGTTTTGGTTAAGCTATCCCGCTTATCTGTTTAGCAAAGACTAATCTCATACGAGCCTCAGAAATGAAACGTTTGGACCCTTTCAACAATGTCGACTCTAGAGAGAAAACCTGATGCAGCTCGCCAACCATTACACTAAACACTTATTAGTTAGTACCTTACTTTCTTTACATGTAGATAACAACACTTATAAATAGTGTATTAAAGTACCGTCAACATAGTTTATGTTCTAAATTTAAAAAAAACTTGTGGATTAGGATATCTTAGGGCCTGTTTGGGAGAGGGATCATCCTGATCTCATCTCATTCAATCATCATCTCATCTTAGGATTGGAAGAACAGTAATGACTTCGTGTTTTTTGGAACCTTCATCTCATCTCATCTCATCCACATCATCATCTCATTCACAACATCATCTCATTTTCTCTTACAATTACTAATCTATCCCTACTTATACACCTATAATTACATATACTTTAATACAAATATAAAAAAAAGAATTAGACAAAATAGTAATTTTACATACCCTCATTTATTACACTTATAATTTTCTCTCTCCATCTATCATTTCTCATCATTTTTTTTTCTCTTTTCCACTCACACACACCTCTCTCTCACACACACACACTTTCTCTCTCTCTCTCTCTCTCTCTCTCTCTCTCTCTCTCTCTC